>CM064495.1:4782210-4821171 GCA_032716605.1 Paralithodes platypus
GTTCGGTAGAAAAATGTCCCGGCCGAAGGCCGGTCTCTCTTAAATTACAGGCTCGCTATCGCTCGCCAGGAAAAAATCGACACCTAATTGGCATGAAAGGTCTTAAAATTGACAGAAATAGAGCGAAAGTTCTTAAGATCGCCAAACGAATGGGGCGAAAGTCCTAAAATCTCAAAAGCAATTGGGCTAACCATGAGGGAGAAAGGGGTCCAGAAAACAATCCCTCAAGTGGACATCTCCCCTGAAGGATTCATACCGGTCGGGCAAGTAACGCATCTTTTTTATAATCCCAGTGAGATGTGGCCGTTTGGTCTAACTCTATAGTCCATACCATTCATTATCCTGTAAATTCACCTACCAAGAAATTATATATATATATATATATATATATATATATATATATACAGTATATATTTTATATTTTTGTTCTCCCTTTTTCTTTTCTCTTTTTAAGGGGAGATTTCCACTCGAGGGATTTTTTTCTTGACTCCTTTCTCCCTCACGTTTAGCCCCATTGCTTTTCTAATTTTAAGACGTTCGTCCCATTATTTTGACAATTTTAAGACCTTTCGACCCATTTTTTTGTCGATTTAAAGACCTTTCGTGCCATTTAGGTGTCGATTTTATCTGGCGAGCGATAGCGAGCCTGTAATATAAGAGGAACCGGCTTTCAGCCGGAACATTTTTCTACCGAAAAATGTACAAATTTATCTTGAAAGAGGGTCAAGGGGTGAAATTTTAGATTGCTGGAGGAGTAGAAAAACAACTAAAAACTCCCCTTAAGGGCCACTACTTTATTGCACGATACTGTTTCCTTGTGAGTTGAATCCAATTATCTATGACGGCAATTAAAGTACTCTAATGTCCGTAAGATGCAAGATTTTAATTTGAGTGTAGTGGGAAAATAATGTTACGCTTTCAGAGCTTGGGTAACTAGGGTAGGAGTTTAAGGTCAACATGCATCTACCGATATCAACCTAAGCTAACTTAATCTTCAACCTAAGCTAACTTAATCTTCAACCTAAGCTAACTTAATCTTCAACCTAAGCTAACTTAATCTTCAACCTAAGCTAACTTACTCTTCAACCTACGCTAACTTAATCTTCAACCTAAGCTAACTTAATCTCGGCTAACTTAACATAGCCTAACGCAAACATAATCAACCAAGCTTACATTACTCGAGTCTGTTTCATGTCACGATAAAAGCAGCAAAGACAATCAATCTATAGGACAACGGATTCCCCACAATGTACGATAATAGTATGTCCTATCTGGGTAGGGACAAAAAGTTGTGGCTCAAGAGAACGCAGAACGCTGACAATTAGCAATGCTTTAAGGGAGCCCACCTCGCTTTTTTCTCTTTGTCTCCCTCTCTCTTTGGCTTGTATCCATTCGGCCCCACTCAGCCTACTGTTTTAAGACGTTTACTCCTATTCAGATGTCAATATTTTCCTGACGAGCGGTACCGAGCCAGCATATATATATTTTGTTTTGACAGCAAGCTAAATTTGTAAATTTTTCGGCAGAAAAATTACTCCGGCGAAGCCGGATTTCTCCATACAATGCTGGCTCGCTATCGCTCGCCAGGACGAAATCGACACCTGGATGGGGATAAACGTCTTAAAACAGTTGGCTGACTGGGGCCGAATGGATACAAGCCAGGGAAAGAGAGAAAAGGAGATAAATATAAGAAAAAGCCGGTGACCCCCTTTAAAGAGCAGAGACCAGACATCTTCTAACCATGCCTCCATTTTGAGGACTCGGAAACATAACACGACTCCGGTAATATAAGTAATGTTAACATGAAAATGAACCCTATATATAAAGTGCTCATTCGTGATTACCAATGGTGATTAAATAATTATAGTGAGTAACAAATGTCCAGTTATAAATATCTAGTATATTGAATGGAATAAGCGCAACATATATGTATAGTTGTCCGACCCTGTTGACTGACTGTTGTCAAGGTGTGGATTATCTCTACTGGGGAGGGAGGGGGGGGGGGGGGCGCGCGCTAGTGAAAGAGATACGAGGGTGTTGTGGTGTTTTGAGGTGTGTGTGTGTGTGTGTGTGTGTGTGTGTGTGTGTGTGTGTGTGTGTGTGTGTGTGTGTGTGTGTGTGTGTGTAACAGAGGATACTAGATTGTATTTCGATTCACACGATTTATCTTGCCTTCAACTTGCCATCAACACCTTAATCTATCCTCGTAACATTTCTTGGGCGCCTTGCATTTAATATCGACGAAGAGACTGAAGGTGGATTATTAGTAGAAGTATCGTATAAACTTCAATTCATAAAGTTTCCTGAGAATAATTGCCGAGAGAAGATGCCGAAAAAAGCCCTGCTGCGATTCAGCCAAAACGAACAAAATGGGATTTTGTCATTATTGTGTCTTCCATTGATCCTTCTTTAAGAGGAAAGGTGATCGCAGGTTGTTATCGTCATGGTTGTTTATACGGAGGGTTTACGGGGAGGGGGGGATGAGCGTATTTAGTTGCTAATTTAAATATAGTTTTTATAATGCATTTAGGTTCCTCCCTAGACCTCCATCAAGCTGTAAAAAAATACCCTCCAAGATCCTCCTTGAAGATATATTTGTAAATGTTTCGATAAAAAAAAAATCCCGGCCAAGGGCCGGTTCTTCTTAATGTATAGGTATATCAAAAATCCAAGTCATGTACTTAACCTTTAACCCTCTCCGACATATGACGCGATTTTGAGCCTATCGGGGATATTTTAAAGCCTTTGTTACCATCAGGGATATTTAGAAACAACCTCTGCAGTTGTCTTTGAGTTAGCTGTGGGCAGAAAACTTATTTAGGAGAGGTAATTGAGTGAGAGAACTCTATTTATTATTGCTAATCTGCCAACCTCTGCGTCATAAATGCGTGAAAGGGTTAACTGTCTTGATGGTGTAACTGTTAGAGTGTTTAAGATCTGTATGTGGTAACCCAGGTTCGAATCCCGGGAAGATCACATGCTTTCATTAATTGCATTGGGAGGTGTTTGATGTTGGGAGTGAAATATATAAATTATATATATCGGATCCATGTTATAATGAGACAAATGCGTATTATCTCAAAAGATAATACCCAATCTTACTGAATGTTCATGGCATCAGTTGCTTAGACATGACAGATATGCCTTAGTCTTTATTGACAAGAATTTAAAGTCCACGAAAGATTTAACAATTCCCCGGATGTTTTGAAGAAGGCAAGAAATGGAAAAGGCAAATTACCACATTCATACTAGGCACGTGTTTACCTCTACAATCGTTCATTAATTTGCGATCTCTCCTTCCTCCCTTCTTCATCCCCCGACTTCACCTCCGCTGAAAGTGATCCGGAAAGCAGTAATAATCCACATATAGCTCCGGATCTAATTAGGGCGACGTGGTTAGGCTATTGTGGGGCGGCTTAAGCTGAGCCACAGGTGGGCGCAGGGTGGGTCGGTCGGGGGCGTGAGGGAACTGCCTACAAGAGGTCGCGTGGGCTGGGGTGGGATGTTGTTTGTCAAAGGTTGGTCAGGCTATAGATAGGTATAAGTATGTGGATGCCACGTGACCCTAGGTTAGGTTAGGTTAGGTTAGGTTAGGTTAGGTTAGGTTAGGTTAGGTTAGGTTAGGTTAGGTTAGGTTAGGTTAGGTTAGGTTAGGTTAGGTTAGGTTAGGTTTGCCACGTGACCCCTATCAGATAGGGGTCACGTGGCTTGTTATTTGTGTGGCTCAGTGATAAAATTCGCGTCGTGCTGTTTTGCATTGGTTAGGGGTGTCATATATATATATATATATATATATATAATTGTGTGGTGCTTACTGACAGGGGTCACGTGGATTTATTACTTAGATGTTCTGTGATAGAATTTGTGTGGAGATGTTTTTCATAAGCTAGGACTCTCAGTAGGCTTTCTATAAATGGGTATAAATATTTAGAGGCGTTCATAATGTTCGAATCGCGTAGGCTATTGTGCTGTTATCGTAAATTTGTTATGTAATGGTTTATGGGTGACCTGAAGAGTCATGTGGCATGGTTTGTCAAAGATTAAGGGAGTCAGGAGGATTTGTTTATATAGTTCTAAGTGTGTGGAGATCTAACTTGGGTCACGTGGGCTGGGTTTCTGTTAGTTAAAGGTTAGGACCGTCAAGGGACGATAAATAAATGAACAATGGCCTATGGATGTTATATAGTTACGTCTCCTGCTGCGCTGTTGTTTGTCGGAGTATACTGTATGTAGATTAACCCTATTAATTACATAACGACTTTTCTCGTTTCACTCTGGTTGAAAACTAGACGCCGTGGCAGAGTGGGCTAAAGCATGGGATATAATTATGATTGACTGTGGTTCAAATCCTGGCTGAGGCATAAACGTATATCTATCCATCTATCTATTATATATATATATATATATATAAGACTGGGTAGGCTGGGGTGCTAAATATGAGAAGTACAATCTGTCAGACGGGGTCTATAGGTGGGGAGAGGGAAGTAGATGGTCTCTGATTAAGGTCGCCTGGGTTGAGTTACTGTTTTTCAGAGGTTAGGCCTGTCCGATTGCTATCTGGTGAAGGACTAACTGTGTTCAGCTACTTTTTAATTACATAAAGTACTATTGGTAACATACGGTATGTAATTGAGTTAAGTTGGTTGACCGATAACATGTAGAAAAGGGTATACCTTCTGCATGCAAGATGATACTAAACGTCAGTGTTCTGCTTAGATGAATAATATATGAACGATTTATTAACACGGCTTATTGTATGGGCTAGAAATACGAGGGTTAATTACATCTTAACCCCTTCAGCACAATGACGTAATTTTCATCATAGTCTGGTTACCATTAGACGATTTTCTAGTTTTAGATCAAACCACTAAGACTCAAATGGATAAATAAGATCTCAATAAACCCTCTTAATAACATAGGTCCTTCTTAAACTGCATAACATCTTCTACCTTTAGCCACAATCAAAAGTAAAAAGGCGTCATGGTGCTGAAGGGGTTAAGAATTTTAATTATCACTAGGTACCGTGTAAGCAAAATTCTATATATAACGAAACCGATGGTATTTTGGGATTCATGTATGAACTATGAAGTCATGAGAATTCGGTGACTGTTTGATAGAACCGTGTGAATGAGGAGAAACTTTTTGATAGAACCGTGTGAGGAAGGAGGGACTTTTTGATAGAACCGTGTGAGGGAGGAGGGACTTTTTGATAGAACCGTGTGAGGGAGGAAGGACTTTTTGATAGAACCGTGTGAGGGAGGAGGGACTTTTTGATAGAACCGTGTGAGGGAGGAGGGACTTTTTGATAGAACCGTGTGAGGGAGGAGGGAGTTTTTGATAGAACCGTGTGAGGGAGGAGGGACTTTTTGATAGAACCGTGTGAGGGAGGAGGGAGTTTTTGATAGAACCGTGTGAGGGAGGAGGGAGTTTTTGATAGAACCGTGTGAGGGAGGAGGAACTTTTTGATAGAACCGTGTGAGGGAGGAGGGACTTTTTGATAGAACCGTGTGAGGGAGGAGGAACTTTTTGATAGAACCGTGTGAGGGAGGAGGAACTGTTTGATAGAACCGTGTGAGGGAGGAGGCTTTATATACGAGACTCCGCGGGTGAGACGGGTTTCTTTGTGGGGGAAGGTAGGGGTGAGGGATGAATTGTATTGGATAATGGATGTTATGGCCTTTCTGGTGGGGGGCTATGGGTGAGAATGGGTTTCCTAGGGCTACAAATGTAAGATGGATTACTGCAAAGCGTAAGAGGGTAGGTTTTGAAGGAGGGTGGCATAAAAGAACTTATTGAAAATTATCTTGGAGGTGTCAGGAATTTCACAATTATGTTGTTTTATAAAGGTTAAGAACGGTCTAAAAATGCATTACAGTATAACGTATTTCTTTAAGGTCAATTGTGAGTGTGAACAAAAATGCTTATCAGATGACTTTACATTGAGGCATCATTTCATTGAGATAAACGAGAATATTTTTCAGCTACAACGTATGTCTATTTTTTAGGTATATATATATATATATATATATATATATATATATATATATATATATATATATATATATATATTCATTTTTATTTATTAATTTTCTTATTGATTTATTGATTTATTTCTTATTATTTAATTCATTAACTACTAACTTATGTTGATATAACTGTTTATTTTACCTATTTTCTTAACTTAAATAATTATAATATTTCTTTAAATTTCGTTTTTGGGGGGATGTTGTCAGCGGTTCTATAGCTGTGTAAAGGTGGATTCTTTAAAGGGTCTTACGCTTTGAGGAGTTCTTTTAAGGGTCCGGGCAGGGGGCGTGACAGGGGGGGGGGGGGGGACAATAAGGGCGCCCCACTGGTGACGGCAGCCTGGGGGGGAGGGGGGGGGGGGTCTGGTGTCCCCCACTAGGATTTGATATGATAGTGTCTGGTGGGGTAAACAGGGGATCACGGGTTATGGGGAGGTATTTAGTTTGTTCCCTAGACCTCCATCAAGCTTAAAATTACACCCCCTGAGTCCCTTTCAAGATAAATTTGTAAATTTTTCGGTAGAAAAAATGTCCCGGCCGAAGGCCGGTTCCTCTTAAATTACAGGCTCGCTATCACTCGCCAGGATAAAATCGACACCTGAATTGCACGAAAGGTCTTAATATGGGGTGAAAGTTCTTAAAATCGCTAAACTAATGGGGCAAACGTTTTATAATATCAACAGCAATGGGGCTAAACATGAGGGAGAAAGGGGTCAAGAAAAAAATCCCTCAAGTGGAGATCTCCCCTTAAGGCGGTCTGTGGTGGTGGTGGTGGTGGTGGTGGTGGTGGTGGTGGTGGGCACGTCGTTCATAACAACACCACAGCCACACCTCTTACCACCTGGGCACCTATATTTAACATTCACTCTCGTGTTCTCGTAATCTTACTTTAGTTACTTTGTTATTGTTCTAAACGTAAATATGTATATGTATACATAATATGTTTTGCATGTTGTGCATCTTTATAACTATGGGAAAACGAATGTTTATGCATAATAACCATAAGTAACTTGAAAAACAGCCACATAAAGTAATAGGAGTGTGTACTGAAATTATATATATATATATATAATTTGATGTAAATACATTTTAATTGCCACCCATAGAGCTATTTAAAAAAGGGGGAAGTTAAAAACATCCGGTTCAAAAATGCATTTTGTTTACATTACCGGTAGACATTGGCACATTACCGGTAGACATTGGCACATTACCGGCAGACATTGGCACATTACCGGCAGACATTGGCACATTACCGGTAGACATTGGCACATTACCGGTAGACATTGGCACATTACCGGTAGACATTGGCACATTACCGGCAGACATTGGCACATTACTGGTAGATATTGGCACATTACCGGCAGACATTGGCACATTACCGGTAGACATTGGCACATTACCGGCAGACATTGGCACATTACCGGCAGACATTGGCACATTACCGGTAGACATTGGCACATTACCGGCAGACATTGGCACATTACCGGTAGACATTGGCACATTGCCGGTAGACATTGGCACATTACCGGCAGACATTGGCACATTACCGGTAGACATTGGCACATGTAATATCTTATAACAACTTTAACTCATTTAAATTCCGGGTGTCGAGGTATTTTGATCAAATGCAATAACTCGGTAATTCATTTCCCACTGTGTTATATGATTAGAAGTACAACTATCGATATTAAATTAAGAGATTAAATTGCCTTATAATTTTTGCTATGTATGATGATAGCATCAAATAACAAAAGTACATATAACAAATACAAAATCTACTTGCAAAATAAAAACAAATATGAAGGGCCCGCTAACATTAATCAGTGACCTTACTTAGATCTCTCTCTCTCTCTCTCTCTCTCTCTCTCTCTCTCTCTCTCTCTCTCTCTCTCTCTCTCTCTCTCTCATTTGGCTGGTTTACTCTTTATAAGCATTAATCCTGTTTTCCACTATATCCACAGATACACACACACACACACACACACACACACAAGGAAGCACATCGTGATCTTAAGCTTCTAAAGGTATCCCGAACTGAGTCAAATATCCTCATAAATTATTTACCAAATATTTACATTTTACAGTTTGTGCCGTTTTAGGCTTCATATTGGGCCAGCATTAGTGACTTAGAGTGTGCAGCACTCCTCATAATATCTAAAGCAGTGTCCTTCAAAATATGAGTGCAACTTTCTCAACTTCTATTATAGTGAGTATAAACACCATATGAGGAGGAGCACTTTATTGACAAAGTGTCCCAGATAGCTTCTTCAGGTCACTCTTCATTATTATAGCTTTCTATCTTGAGGATATAATATATGTAATAGTCTATCTTGAGGATATAATATATGTAATAGTCTATCTTGAGGATATAATATATGTAATAGTCTATCTTGAGGATATAATATATGTAATAGTCTATCTTGAGGATATAATATATGTAATAGTCTATCTTGAGGATATAATATATGTAATAGTCTATCTTGAGGATATAATATATGTAATAGTCTATCTTGAGGATATAATATATGTAATAGTCTTCGGCAAACCTGACATATACTTGGATATACTTGGTTTGCTAATGCGAATTAGTATTTATATTGTACTGGAAAAATGGCCTAAATTGATATTATGAAGATACGACACGAATTTTCAGCATCACCGTACTCCAATGGCCTAATTATCCAGTCAGTAGACCAGATATTCATAAGTACCAATCAGCTCCCTCATTAAAGATTACGTATCCAGTAAGTAGGCCAAGCATTCTCCTCATTAACGAACAAATATCCAGTAAGTAGGCATACGTAAGTAGCAAAAAATCCCTTCGTTAAAGACCAATTAACGATCAAGTCACACAACTCGATGTTCCAAGCATCTTTTCTGGGCAACTTTGGTCAGGAGCTTTTCAACTAGGGTTTACTTATATTGCATGCACCTATTTTCAATTACCTTAAGTCTAGCTACCGATGCTGTTGTAAAATATATCCCAGAAATGCTGCCAATACAATTTTGCCGACCGCATGACGCCGAAAGTAGGACTAGTGAGAATCCGTCTTAAGGGGAGATCTCCACTTGAGGGATTTTTTTCTTGACCCCTTTCTTCCTCATGTTTAGCCCCTTTGCTTTTGATATTATAAAACGTTTGCCCCATTAGTTTAGCGATTTTAAGAACTTTCACCCCATATTAAGAGCTTTCGTGCAATTCAGGTGTCGATTTTATCCTGGCGAGCGATAGCGAGCCTGTAATTTAAGAGGAACCGGCCTTCGGCCGGGAAATTTTTCTACCGAAAAATTTACAAATTTATCTTGAAAGGGACTCAAGGGTGTGTAATTTTAAGTTTAATGGAGGTCTAGGGAACAAACTAAATACCTCCCCTTAATGGTAATCCTCCTACCATGACTGTTTTTCGCGGATATTTGTTGGCCGAATTCATTAGGGAGAAAATAGGATGGGGGGGTGGGGTGGGGGGGATCATCATAAAGTTACTAATTAAGGATATAAGCTTAGGATGAAGGTTGGTGAGTCGAATGATTGAAGGAGAAGAACAGAAATAGATAAATATGTTCTCCTTTATGCTGTCAGTTAACCCCTTATGTACCGGCGACGTCTTTTTAATTTTATTCTAGCTATATTTAAAGGAGTTTGTGTAGCTTAAGAAGGGTCTATGGTAGTAAAAATGGTTAAAAGAAATAGTTCGAAGCCTGTTAATTGACGGAGGCCCTTTTGAAACTGAATAAAATCGTCTAATAGTAGCCAGAACATTGCAGAAGGGTGTAAATAAAGTTATTAGATGAAAATTTAAAGAATGGTGAAGGCCGACGAGAGGGAGAATGCCAAAAAAACAAGTAAAAATGGCTCACAGTTTTACAAGTTTTCTGATAATTTTCACGGGGCGCTAATGTCATTGTCACAGGCCGGGATTTTTTTTTTTTTTTTTTTTTTTTTTTTTTTTTTTTTGTAACCAAGATGGAGGAATTTGTACAACAATTTATGGATAATCTATTGTTAACCATCCTACCCTAACCTAATGTAGCCAAACCTACTGTATTACATTGTATTCTAACAAATTGCAAATAAAAGGACGTCTGAGCTGCTTTGTGTATATGTAAGTAGATATTAATTACCTTAGTATGGTTGATAACAAATAAATACACAAATAAACGCGCGCAGACAGACACACACACACACACACACACACACACACACACACACACACACACACACACACACGATAAAACACACGAAAAAGCAAAAAAAAATATATATATATATAAATAAAATAAAAATATAAATAATTTGATAAACAAAACTTGTCGACTTGGGTACGTAGGGAATCCCGGAACTATGGATCTGCACGGTATTCTGTATTTTGGACCCACACCTAATTACGAGAGCGAGGTGGAGGGACAGAGAGGGAGAGGTAGACCAAAGGAGAGGTGGAAGGATGGAGTGAGGAAGTATATGAACGAGGGCGGTGCTGGTTGGGGGGAGGGGCGTCGACTGACTGGGGACAGAGGTGCATGGGGCGGTTCGTTCGTGGCCACCCCTTCGGGGATCACGGCGTCAGGCAATAGATAGATAGATAGACCTAATTTCACTTCCTAGGCAGTTACTTTATTAATTTTCTCTCTCTTACATTATTCGAGTTAGCATGATAAAGAATTACATCCTCTGAGAACCATTACTGTTATATTATGTATTAAGTAAGTTATACACAGTACCAACTCATTGGGAATCAAGGCGATTAACTTAACATGATTTCTCTATATCTCCATTATATTATAAAAACGTGTTGAAGTTAATACGGAATAGTTAATACGGGATAGTTAATAAGGGATAGTTAATACGGGATAATTAATACGGGATAGTTAATACGGGATAGTTAATACGGGATAGTTCTAACATTACTTAATAATTCCACGGATGTTTTAACCCTTTGAGGATCCAAGACGCAATTTGTTTTATATTTTTGGTTAATATTAGACGCTCAACCGCTTCAAGGGGTTCTTTACCCCTGCGCAGCTTCTTGCTCTGTACAGGGGCACAGTGCGTCCTTGTATTGAGTATTGTTCACATGTGTGGGGAGGATCCTCTCACACCGCACTCCTAGATAAAGTAGAAAGGAAAGCCTTTTGTATCATTAACTCCCGTCCACTCACCAACTCTCTGCAATCTCTCTCTCTTCGCCGCAATGTTGCATCTCTCTCGCTATTCTATCGCTACTACAATAATCAGTGTTCCTCGGAGCTTTCCAGTGTATACCACCTCCTCTACGTAGGGTGTGTAGTACCCGCCTTGCAACACAGTTCCACCCCTACTCTGTGCAACTCTCCAACCCAAGAGTGAAACGCTATTCTCAGACTTTCTTCTATTCAACTGCTGAGCTCTGGAACTCTCTCCCAGAATCAGTCTTTCCCTCTTCCTATGACTTAAATTGCTTCAAACTCCGTGTGTCTAGGCATTTTAGCTCGAACGTCCCTTGATTTCGGCCCTGTCACTCTTTGAAATCTGGGGGAGGCACTCGCTGCAGACAGTTATGCCTTTTGTCTCCCTCATTCATATAGAAAAAACAATAATAATTACGAATGGTTTGTGGACATCAGAGGTTTCATTGAGATAGCCTTTACCCATCTATATCCCACAGATACTTTCTAAGCTGTTGAAAATCGTCTAATGGTAGCCGTCATAATCCGCAAGGGGTTAACAAGTTTTGAAATTTAAAGAATATTCGGGTAGCTTATCATCCTGACATGTTCGCTTTTATTCGCTCGGCTGAATTATCCCTCTCTTTCCCACCACGTACGTTGCCCAAGAACTTCACCCAGATCTTTTACCCCATAAAAATGATACTTGAATTCCTTGGCTGTTCGCTTTTCTTCGGTCTGCTTCAGGGGGGATGGTGGGTTTTTTTTTCTGGACCCCCTTCTCCCTCATGTTTAGTCCCATTTAGTTCTGAGATTGCTAGACGTTGGCCTTGTTAGTCTGGCGATTTTAAGATCTTTCGCACCATGTGTTCTGCCAATATTTAGACCTTACATGCAATTTAGGTGTCGATGTGTTTTCCTGTCGAGCGATAGCGAGCCTGTAATTTAGAGGAATCGGCCTTTGGTTGGAAATTTGTCTATCGAAAACATTTCAATCGATTTTTGTTTTGCTTTTTTTTCAAGCTTGATGAAGATCTAGGAAGGAATCTAAAATAATAATAATAATAAAAATAAAAATAAATTAGCAAATAAATAAAAATAAATTAGCAAATAAATACGCCCATCCCAAGGAAACTTCAACAAAAATACTAAACAAATAAATATGTCAATAAATACATCCATCCCCCTTTAATGTATCCCTCTTTCCCTCAATACCTCAGATCTTTACCCAGACCCCTGGTGGTCATATTGAGGCTGACACTCTTCCCTCCCCCCTGCCACCTGCCATCACAACTTCTCACTATTTTGGCAACACTTTTTCGCAGTTCGGGCCCAGTGGCGTTGTGTTTACCCTTGGAAGTAGTCACAATACCCAAGAATCGCCCCCTTTTTCGCTCGAGTTCACTGATTGCGTATAAATATTGGTCTTCCAGGCATTATTTCTTCGTCTGGGCCTCGGATCCGGTGCTTCCACGCTGGGTAATAGAGGTTTCATGTGTAGACTCGCGGGTTTTTAATGGGGTTATGCTCGAGGATTCCTGCTTGACTTGATGCTTCACTCGAGCAGAGAGGTAGAAAATACACATGATTGTTGAGGTCTCCCAATTTGAAGCACAATACGAGAAAAGTACAGTTGAAAAATTATGTCAGGTACAACAAACACAAAGTTTCTTACAATTGTCTGTTACGAGTTTTTTGTAAGACTCTATTTGGCATACATTTGAACGAGTTACTAAGGCTACGTAAATAGCCGTCAGCCTCGCAGTGTGCTTCAGCTATAAATACGTCAAAATGTTTTCTTTCATAATAGGTCTTTATTGATATTAAACAGTATCAACGCTAAAGCTTATATAATTATCTCAAAAGTACGTATGCTTGAGTTAGAATCATATATTAAATAAGCTGACAGGGAATAGATCTAAACGGTCACACCTTTAAAGGGACATAACCCAAGCTTGACAATACCGATTTTCTCCTATAAACCCAAGAAGTGATGAATCTATACTGGTGTCGAGAAAGAAAATACGGGATTCACCACAAACGGCCTTTAACAGAATCAGTAACAGTACCCCCCCCCCCCCCCCCCCCCCCCCTATGTCCCGTGTCCGTGCTGACTCAGTGAACGAGAGCATATCAGGTGGTCGACACTCGATCCCTTTAGTCCGCCACCCGAGACACTCCTTCAGGGGTTTCCAGTTAGTTGTGGGGGATTAACTAAGCCTTCGTGAAACGGATATTGTTATAATTATGTTAATGATGGTGATGGGGCCTGGGAGAGGATTTGGGGAATATGGTATAGTTATTTATTATGTTCTCTCCACCTACCAAATTTACTCCTAAACTCGATTAATGAATTAAAGGCTATAAAAGGCGTTGTCACATCGAGGGACATTTTTCTTGGGGGTAATTTATAAGTTTGATGGAGGTCTAGGGAGGAAACAAATACAATAAGAAAGGATACATAAATGAAAAAATAGAAACGACCCATCTCCCCTTAAGCCAAAAATGTTTACTCAGCCTCAAAACAGAAACATTTTATAACAAGTTTTCAGCGTCAAATAATAAGGCTGAGCTCATTAAATAAAGACAAACATTTATGGGCTCTTCAGCTATACTAAGAGTAGCACAATTACATAAAGTTAATTAAGAAACACATACCGAGCATAGTAAATAGCGAATATACACAATACGTTAACAGAGAAAGCAAAAACCTATTATAATAAATTTAAAAAAAATACAGAAAATAAATATATATACTGACATAAGGACACAATGACAATAAGAGTTATATTGACAAAACACAGGTGTACTATAGTGTCAGCCAATATACAAATGTACAGTTGCCCACATAACTCTCTGGAACTCTCTCCCAGAATCAGTCTTTCCCTCTTCCTATGACTTAAATTGCTTCAAACTCTGTGTGTCCAGGCATTTTGGCTCGAACGTCCCTTGATTTTGGCCCTGTCACTCTTTCAACTATGGGGGAGGCACTCGCTATAGGCAGTTATGCCTTTTGTCTCCCTCAATCACATAGAAAAAAAAAAAAAAAAAAAAAAATCTGTTGCTCGTCGTGCTCTTATTTATGAAAGTATAATAGTAGGAATGAAATGCGAGCGTGGTTTCTTTTCATTACCAGTTGACTAATTAGATGAGTTAACCACTGCATGAGGAACCACACTCGTAATTCAATCATGCGTATTTTATTTATATGCATAAGCTCACGGAAAGGAACAGAACTTATGTGGCCCACTGTACATACCTTTGCAACCTTGTTGGTAAATACATAATTCAAATACGAGATACAATCACAAACACGCATAGAATGTATATATATAATGTATTCATGTCTCTTACCGGACAATCTGGAACGCTTATCTTAGTATTTCCGGAAGAGCGCTTAACGTTTTTTAGAGGTCATATTTATCTATTTATACAGTAGTAATCAAATAATACACTCGGTTAATACCAAAATACGTTAGGAGTATTTATAATATCAAATAAATGAATTCTCCATAGTATCTAATCTATTAATAACGATTTTAAGTTCATACAATGCATTAGTGTGCATAACATAGACAATATATATATACTGTGTGTGTGTGTGTGTGTGTGTGTGTGTGTGTGTGTGTGTGTGTGTGTGGGTGTGTGTGTGTGTGTGTGTGTGTGTGTGTGGGTGTGTGTGTGTGTGCCTGCCTTTAAGTAATCTATTAGCCCAGATTTTAGATTTCCAATGAAGTAGCAAGAGAAACAGCTTTGACAAAAATACAAGTTTGCATAGTGTATCATGTTGACTGCTACAAAGAGATAATTCATCTATGCAATCATAACTGTAACAATTACTTATGATAGTTAATTATTTATGTAAGCAATGCCCAACATTCTTATTATATTGTATTTTGTTATATAATATTATTAGATAAATAACAAATAGGCTGGGTATAACTTTAATATACAGGTTTTTATAGTCCACCACACTGACGGCCATAATTTACCCGAATGTTGAAGCCAGTGTTTACGAATGTGAGAGATGACACGACAGCCTACTGTAGATCCCCTGAGGCAGTCCTCCCGCCAACGTCCCTCAACCCACTCCACCCACCCACCAAATAACACTCGTCACACACACACACACACACACACACACACACACACACACACACACACACACACACACACACTCACACAAACAAAACATCACCATAACCCCTACAATTATATTTTATTAATCTCTGCTACTGTCTGCATATTTTCAGCTGACGGTAAATTCAATTCTTTTACTGCAGATTTCTTCATACTTGATAGACACGTTTGAAAAACATGGATCACAATAAACGAAACTAATTGCAAAGAAACTGTCGTCAATTTATGGGTAACTCAACATTATTTTGTCTTCCACATATTAGGAAGGACATATTTATTCTATCCCACGTAAAGCATATCAGAGTAAAATAAAGAATAGAGCGCACCATGGTAACTGGCAACTAATATTAACCTCCCTCTATGGGAAAAAAAAGAGAGAAACAGTAAAATAAACAACGAAATACAGAAGAAATTGCAAAGAAACTGGGGAATGATAATGGCTAACTTAAGTATTTCCTCCTTCACAAATCAGGAAAGCCACATTCTATTCTACTTAAAGGTAAACAGAATAAAGGCCTATAGTAATGAAGAGGGTGTATCATGAGAACTGGCAACTGAATGTTCCTCCCCTACAGTACGTGGACACAAACGAGAGAAAACTCGTAAGATAAACAACGAAATACAGAAGAAATTGCAAAGAAACTGTGGTATGATAATGGCTAACTTAAGTATTTCTCCTCCACAAATCAGGAAGGCCACATCATATTCTACTCAAAGGTAAACAGAGTCTATTAATGAAGAGTGCGTATCATGGGAACTGGCAACTGAACTACCCTCCCTCTATGTGGCGAAACAAAAAATATACGACGCACTACGGTATATAATAATTGCGAAGAAACCATGCTCAAATTTATGGGTAGGCTAACTATACATTTTCCTTTCCAACATATCAGGGAGGACACATTCTATCCCACTCCGAGGTAAACAGAGTATAGTAATGTAGAGTGCGTATCATGAGAACTGGCAACTAATATCACCCTCCCTCTACGTGGGAAAAAAACAAAAAAAAAGAGAGAAAAAAAGTAAGATAAACAGCGAAATACAGAAGAAATTGCAAAGAAACTGGGGTATGATAATGGCTAACTTAAGTATTTCCTCCTTCACAAATCAGGAAAGCCACATTCTATTCTACTCAAAGGTAAACAGAGTCTATTAATGAAGAGTGTGTATCATGGGAATTGGCAACTGAATTTTCCCTCCCTGCCTCCATCCTTCCCTCCCCGGACCGGAAGCCGGTGGTTGGAGGACCTTGAAAGCGGCTCGCTAAACTGTCACTCCCCCAACACAGCACAGTTCCCGTATCTCACGCCCGTCGCTCACGAACCCTACGAATAAAACCTCCCACACGATAATATATAGATCTAGTAAGGGTATGATCTGATTAGGTCTGTATAAAACGAAAAACAAATAAGGGTATGATCAGATTAGGACTATATAAAACGAAAAACAAACAGTCACCAAATCAGCACTCACCCTGCATCTCATTAACCCTACGAATAGTAGCTCCCAAAACATATATCTGGATCTAATAGGAGTATGATCAGATTAGGACTATATAAAAGCGAAGTAAAAAAAAAAAAAAAAAAAAAATGTCACTTACGAATCCTACGAATAAACCCTTACACAAAATCATTGGATCTTGCACACAATATACCTGGATCTAATAACGGGTATGATCAGATTATGACTACATAAAACTAAGAAAGTAAAGTCAACAACGCAACACGCCCATTATCTCGCTATGTAAAACCACTAACCTTCCACAAGCTGTAGGAACCTCATATATGATTAAACCTTTGAGTACCATCGACGTGTGCTATATTTTGTGTAGCTATATTTTGACGATATTATGAAGCTTAGGAAGGATCTGTGATAGTTAGAAGGGTTGAATGAGCCTTATTATTGATAGAGGTCTTTCCTGAACTGAATAAAATCGTCTAATAGTTGCCAGATTATGATAAAAAGGACGTCCCTGTTACTGAATGGGTTAAACTAGGACTAAATTAAACTCCCATCACAAAGCCACTAACGCAGGACAGTTTCAGTGTCTCATGCCATCGTTCCTCTATCTTACACAACCTTCCATGATCTATAATAATATACAATACAGTATGAACATTCCTTTCTATTGGATGAAACTAGGAGTATGGAATAAAACTAACCTTTCAAAATCTATATTTACCTTTTATGAAATATAAATTGTGATAGGATAGTTGTGAGGATAGTGGTGTATGGGATATGTGTGTCTGTGTGTACTTACTCTAGTTGTACTTACTCTAGTTGTATTGCGGGAGTGAGCATGCTCGTTATTTCCCGCCTCCTATATGTGTAGGTGTTATATGTATCGTTGGAATGGCTGTGGATGTGTGTGTAGTCTGTATTTTTAGCCAATTGGCGACATCGGAAACGAAGGCTTAGGGTGGATCTGTATGGTACCATTCTCACTATAGACGGTACCGTCTCGCCCGAAGGCTTAGGTAGCCATCAGCTTAGGTGAACCATATGATACCCATCTCGCCTTGTACCATTTTTGCCAACCCCAGATGGGACGTCACAACGTCGTCCACTTATTCCAGGTACCTATTTACAGCTAGGTGAACTGAGGCTAACACATGAAAGGAGACAAGCCCAATTTGTCTCCGCCCGGCCGGGGATTGAACCCCCGACCCCTCGTGTGTGAGCTCACACGAGAGCTCTACCTACTAGGCTACGGGCTGTGTACGTGTGTGTGTGTACTGAGTAGGGGGGGGGGGGGTCACGCTAGGCTGGTCTCCCCTACCAATTATGAGGGGTAGGGGGAATGGGGGGGGGGGGGGTACCTGTGGGGACCTGCTGGCTACCACGCGACAGGTACCGTACCGACAACAGACCTTGGCTACTACTACTACTGCTGTGGTACACCTGGTCTGCCATATGCCCGCACCACAACACCACTTATAGGCTCTGGACCCATAATTGAAGTAGGAATAGAGTCATCTGCATTTCAAACAGAGCCCATTCTACTGAAGCGGAGAAGTATTTTTCAATATATTTTCACATAGGTTACTTAGCCAGAGAAGTAATTTTTTTATGTTACATACTTACTCAAACGCAGAAGGAAAATTAAATTAATTGTTACATACCAAATCAATTGGAAAAACAGTTTAAAATATATGATTACATAGTTAGTCAAACGGAGAAGTAATTTATAACGTATTATTGCATATCCACGCACGTGAGAATTGAGACCATTTACTGTATAATACAGTTGAGTATTTCGACTTCTCAACATTTAAGAATAAAAATATGGATCATAGGATTTGGTTCGCTTGCAGTATTAAGGACAATTAGGAAGTTACCCATTTTCATTCACTATACACTAAACAAGGTAGTGTTTGTGTATTCTTTTCAGGTTTCCGCTTATGTCAACATGTTCTGGAGACTTATTCATATTCAACAGTACTGTTTATCTAATAGACAAAACCTTCGAAATGATGCATCCCTGTTCTTATGGAGCAGCATAAAATAAATCACTAAAACACTAGCACACACACACACACACACACACACGGAGGGGGGGGGGGGGAGGGAGGGAGAGAGAGAGTATATGTATGTGTGTGTGTGTGTGAGAGAGAGAGAGATAAGAGATACATAAAGGTGCTCAGACACACACATATGCACGCATATTCACACACACACACACACACACACACACACACACACACACACACACACACAAGCGGCACGCGTCATAATGGCGTGTGGCGCCAGACCACCCCAGTCCACCTGCCATCCTGTACTCAACCAACCCTGCACTCAACCCATCCTGCACTCAACCCACCCTGCACTCAACCCATCCTGCACTCAACCCACCCTGCACTCAACCCATCCTGCACTCAACCCATCCTGCACTCAACCCATCCTGCACTCAAACCACCCTACACTCAACTAGCTTACCCTACACTCAACCCACCCAACCTACACTCAACCCACCCTGCACTCAACTCACCCTGCACTCAACTCACCCTGCACTTAACACATCCTGCACTCAACACATCCTGCACTCAATATTCACTCAATCCATCCTGCACTCAACTCAACCCTGCACTCAACTGAACTTATATCTGTTCTCCCTGTTTAATATTATCTTTCCTAGTATTTATTCCGTATTGTATTATCTCTGTGTTTATCACTTCCTGTAATCATCTCTCCTTCTTTTAATCTTTCCTTGCGATTATCTCCACCTTTATTCATTTTCCTCCATTTATCACTTTTATGTGTCTATTTTCTGTATCTCTTCCTTCATCATTTTCCCCCGGCATGCATCACCTGTACGTTCACCTGTGCTTGTCTTTATTCATTTGTATTCACCTTTATTCATTTCACCTTGCATTCAACACTGTTACGCTCCTCTTGTCTTGTCCTTATGTCTACCTTTACTCATGTGTCCCTGCAATTACGCCTTTATGTTCCTCTTTAACCCCTTCTGTGCCGATGACGTAGTGTATATGTAGCTATACATATACGATTTTGAGCAGTTTAAGAAGGATCTATGGTAGTAAAAAGGGTTAAGTGAGATAGTTCGAAGCCTGTTAATTGCTGGAGTCTAATTTAATGCTCAATAAAAATATCTAATAGTGGCCAGAATAAAGTTAAAAGGACACCACCGGTACTGAAGGGGTTAATTGTATCTATCTCTCCCTTTATTCATTTTTCCTTGCATTCGCCACCTTTACGTTCATCATTCCTTTTCTGTGTTGCCTTTTTCTCTGCATTCATCACTTCTATGCTTCCTTTTTTCTTGTCTTATCTCCCACTTCTGTCATGTGTGCTTGTGTTTATCCTCTCTTCCTGCTTGTATAATCATGATCGTCAATTTAGCCTTATCTTAACAATCTCAACTTTGGTAAGTGTCTCAAACATTGAACTCTATGATATGATCCATTAAGGGGAGGTATTTAGTTTGTTCCCTAGACCTCCATCAAGCTTAAAATTACACCCCCTTGAGTCCCTTTCAAGATATATTTGTACATTTTTCGGTAGAAAAATGTCCCGGCCGAAGGCCGGTTCCTCTTAAATTACAGGCTCGCTATCGCTCGCCAGGATAAAATTGACACCTGAATGACACGAAAGGTCTTAATATGGGGTGAAAGTTCTTAAAATCGCTAAACTAATGGGGCAAACGTTTTATAATATCAAAAGCAATGGGGCTAAACATGAGGGAGAAAGGGGTCAAGAAAAAAATCCCTCAAGTGGAGACCTCCCCTTAACCCCTTCTGTACCGGCGACGCCTTTTTAATGGTATTCGGGCTACTATTAGAGACGATTTTATTCAGTTTAAAACGGGCCTCCAGGAATAACCAGGCTTCGAACTATCCCAATTAACCATTTTTACTACCACAGCTCCTTCTTAAGGGGAGGTCTCCACTTGAGGGATTGGTTTTTTTTACCCCTTTCTCCCTCATGTTTAGCCCCATTGCTTTTGATATTATTAAACGTTTGCTCCATTAGTTTAGCGATTTTAAGAACTTTCACCCCATATTAAGACCTTTCGTGCAATTCAGGTGTCTATTTTATCCTGGCGAGCGATAGCGAGCCTGTAATTTAAAAGGAATCGGCCTTCGGCCGGGACATTTTTCTACCGAAAAATGTACAAATTTATCTTGAAAGGGACTCGAGGGGGTGTAATTTTAAGGTTGATGGAGGTCTAGGGAACAAACTAAATACCTCCCCTTAAACTGCACAAAATCGTCAAATTATAGCTCGAATATACTTCAAAAGACGTCACCGGTACAGATGGGGTTAACAACATGTAGCACTGCATGATATACCTTAGCATGACCGAAGATATTTGATTAATATTTGGATAATTATTTGTTGTCCCGTTGAAATCATCTCTAATCGCCCCCATTGATTATACATGCATGATTGCACAGCTGTAATGCGTATTCTGTATACATTAATTACAAGATTAACATAATGAGAGTTTTAAGGGGAGGTATTTACTTTGTTCCCTAGACATCCATCAAGCTTAAAATTACACCCCCTAGACACCCTTGCAAGATAAATTTGTACATTTTTCGGTAGAAAAATGTCCCGGCCAAAGGCCGGTTCCTCTTAAATTACAGGCTCGCTATCGCTCGCCAGGAAAATATCGACACCTATATGGCACGAAAGTTCTTAAAATTGACAGAAATGGGGTGAAAGTTCTTAAAATCGCCAAACTAAAGGGGGCGAGCGTCTTAAAATCTAAAAAGCAATGGGGCTAAACATGAGAGAGAAAGGGGTCCAGAAAAAAAATCCCTCAAGTGGAAATCTCCCCTTAAAGGTTATTTACTTCTAGGTACAGTTGTGTCCATGAATACTAGCACTCCTTCTCATAGTAAGAAGGATATATTATGGTACCTAAAATAGGGAAACATAATAATTTGTTACGTGTTGTGTCGTCAATAAATTCACATATTTGTATCATAATCGATCCTTCAAAGAATTTACATCTATTTTGGTCGCGACTGTATGATATGTTTAACCTGATCATCACCATGACGTCTTTTTATCTTTCATTCTGGCTAAATTTAGACATTTTTGTGCAGTTTCAGAAGGACGTATGTGGCTCAGAGGGTTTATTGAGATCGCATTTACCCATTTGAGTCACAGAAGTAGATTACAAACTAAAGAAAATCGTCTAATGGTAACCAGAATATGATGAAAATGACGTAATGGTGGTGAAGGGGTTAAATATCTATGGTAATATATACAGTACTTACTAAATTGGTCATGACAGGTGAAGTTGGAGGTGGCCGAGTATGTTAGGCTGTGTATTGCCTTGTCATCTCCATATTTTGACACTGGATTATGTGGTGGGTGAGTTATCCAGCCTGGCACTGATAGGCTGCTTCATGGTATTCAAGATCTCATTGGTTTACATAGTTAGATAGGACGTCACAAATGTCCACCTAAACCAGGTTTAATGTTTCTACCTATTGACAAAAAAATATATAAACCTTGAAACTTTGAGTTGTGAGCCCAACGCGCTAACCATTGCACCACAGGTCACCCTAAATGGCATATAATTTGCTCAACTTCCACGAAACCCTGTAACTCACTGTGATTCTGATGTACCAGCAAGCTATTTTCCTTCTTCGTCCTTGGGATTCCGAACACGGATTTTTTCGTTTTTTTTTTCGTTTTTTTTCTCTGTCAAAATCTCCCAAAAGTAATTGAGCCTACTTGTGTAATCAACAACAGTATTTAACACATAGGTTAATTAATCCTTGAAATGTTGAATGTCTAAATATATTACGTTTAAGCCTTAGTAATTAAATAAATCTGAACTCCTTAGCTTAATATAGATATAAATACCCGGTGTAACCCTCGTGCCGGAATGCGTTTTTACCAAGATGGAGTGGTGATGGGCTGGTCTATCCGAGTGAGAACTGAGCGATCTCTGCCATACCCATAGCTTACTCTGACTGTTCCTTTTACTTATATATCTTCTAGATCTCAAGTGGCGGCGTCTTTTTCCTGGATTGACCTCCCTACTGCCAACCTAGAAGGTTGGCAGATTGGGAGCCAAAGCGTCACATTTTCCCTACCCTCAACTTTCCCTCCATAATTGCTGAAGGGCACAGGGCCTTGGGTGGGGCTTTGGTTTCCCGGGCGTTTCCGCACCTTCCTCAGCTCCCTGCCTTGGAGTGGCTTCGGTCACCCGGGCTTTGTTAGTGGTAAGCAGGGAGGATTTTGTGGGGGCGCTCGTTTATGGCCTTGGCCTTGCTCGAGACCTTGGGGCTGTTCGGCCAGACAGCCTGGGGAACAACAACAACAACAACAACCAAGATGGATATATTAGCGTTACTCAGCGGAAGTGGTGAGCCACCTGTCGTGTCGTGGGACCAGCTATGCCAAATATACAGTATAGCACTCAACTATATCTCTAACTAACATCAAACACTTATATAATACGTATATAACATCTTTACAAATCCCGTAATGGAAATCTGTGTTCTATCGTGACATCTGAAACCGTAGTCCGGGTGACTCTGAACTACGATTGCTGAGAACACTTGGCACCGGAGCGTGGTTGCTATTTCCCCGCGTGTGTGTGTGTGTGGGTGTGTAGTAAGCACTTCCAGGAATATAGTCACTATATAATGACGTATTTTGCCCCCCCCCCCCCCCCAGTGAGTGAGCGAGTGAGTGAGTGAGTGAGTGAGTGAGTGAATGAGAGCAAGAGCAAGAAGTAGATCAAATATAAAGGATTACAATAGGATAAAAGTGCTATTGAAACCCAAGGAACAAAAGCCACAGAAGCAGGAAGTACATACCAAAAAATAGAAGGATGGGACGCTAAGGAACAGGTTCAATGTGGAAGGTAATCGCCTGACCTTCAAACAAGTGCATATGCGCGTTATAGCCAAGAAACACACAACAATGGTTGGATATATTAAGTAACACCCCGTTCTTAACATTAATCATCAACTACAAACCCCAATGCACTTGAATAAACTAATGAAAACATATGGTCCTCCCGGGATTCGAACTCGGGACACCACACCCAGAACATAAGCATCTAAACCATATATTAGGAAAATTCACTATAGATCTATTACAAACCATGACTTGCCGAGAGTTTTTTTTTATATTTTTTTCATGGACACCCCCTTCTCCCTCATGCTTAGCTCCATTAGTTTCGAGATTTTAAGACGTTCGATCCATTTTCTACCAGAAAATGTATACATTTATCTTGAAGTTTATTTTTTCTAGTATGCTAGAGGTCTAGGAAGCAAACTAAAACCAAATGTATCTATATATTCACTAATATAACAATGAGCATTATATATACATCTTAGAAATATCACAAGCTTACCTCGATTCAATTTGTTATCCAAGCACGCATTAAAAGAAGCGACTTATGCCAATTTTCCAAAGCATATAATATATTCATTCTCGTATTTACAAAAGCTATTATTAGTAAAGGCTTAGTAACATAATCACAGAAAAGGGATATATACAGTATTTATCTCGAGTTACTCCTACAATATCATAATACCAGGATCCTGAATAATATTGTAATCTCGTAATCTTGCTAAACCTAGACGATTGTATTTAAGTAAGAATCGGCTTCTCGTAGTCAGATGGTTAAGAGAAACGTGACTAAGACCTGGTGGGAAAAAATTAAAGACGGTAGCAGGTGTTTCCTCCGCCATACGCGACCACAAAATACAGCCTAATCAACAGTAATTCCTGTCTTGCTCAATGCCCCGTCGTGAGGTCATAGCCAAAGTCACACCAACTCTATTTTTAGCCTTTTCTTCGAACATTATAGTTAGCATTTATGAATTCAAGTTCCATAATAAATCAGCACTCAAGAAAGTATCTAGTAATCAATACCTTTGCTTTAAGAGCCATGAGAAATTCCCAGAAACAAAAACTGCAAATCAAAATTGAAATTTTCCGGAAAAAGCACCCACGGTGACTCCTTAACGGAGGCGTCATTTTCATATTACTCTGAATTACGATTGTTTTCAGCTTATGAGGGAGGTAAAGGAATCAACATGAAATAATCTATCTCAATTGATCCTCAGACTGGCACAGGTTCTCCGAAAACTAAACTAAATCGCCAATGAATACTAGAACACAATGTGGAAATGCGTCATCGTACTGCAAAGGTTAATGTGCAACCACAGCTCCTGCCCCGAGGCCCCAGGTCACCTCCGGGGTCAGAGGTCACAGTTCCTCGGGGCCCCAGACTTTCCAGGGGCATAAACGACAGGTGCATGGGGCGGGCGGAGGGCGAGAGGATCAAATTGACTCCAGGTTGGCGACAGACGTTGCGTAGGGGGATATAACTCTCAAGGGGATCACCGTCTTTTTTTTTATTTTTCTCTCCTTTTCTCTCTTTCTATGGCTTTTATCCATTCGGCCCCATTCAGCCAAATGTTTTAAAACGTTTATCCCCATCCAAGTGTCGATTTCTTCCTGGCGAGCGCTAGCGAGCCAGTATTATATGGAGAAATCCGGCTTCGCCGGAGACATTTTTCTATCAAAAAATGTACAAATTTAGCTTGCTCTCCAAACAAAAATATATATATGGTGGCTCGCTACCGCTCACCAGGAAAATATTGACACCTGGATGGGGTTAAAAATCTTAAAACAGTAGGCTGAATGGATACAAACCAGAGAAAGAGAGAAATGGAGAGAAAAAAAAGCATGTGACCCCCCTTAACTTTCCCAATCTTAAACCTTTGCCCTTCAGCCCCCACACATCAAGAAGAGTCTTATGTGTCCCTCCATTGAACGGAACTTAAATAAACCATGGCTACAGTTTGGGTAGCCCGATACCTAGGAGAATAAGACCAGGAACTATATTGGTGTGTTTATCTCTTCCACTTAGCAATATAAAACAGATTGGAGGTGGTTCATCCATACCCCCATACACTGGCATTGCTCAGATTCAAGATAATGTCACTGAAAGCGAGGTCACGGACAGGAAGAACATTTGCATTCCCAACAAGTACAAAAGAAGAGCTCAGCGATAATAAGAAGGAAGGGGAAGAGCAGGATTGAGGGTGGAGGAGGAGGAGGAGGAGGAGGAGGAGGAGTGTTACACCACGACCCTGGCATTTCCGGAGTAACGCCCGACGACGAAGGATCCTCGAGAGTTCCTCCTCGGTAGTAGTCACGGGGACGACTCTGCTGTTGCCACGCGAACTGCTGGGTTAAGGGGAGATGGGTAGTTTTTCTGGGCCCTTTTTCTCCCTCGTGCCTAGTCCTATTAGTTGTGAGATTTTAAGACGCTTAACCCATTTGTTTGGCGATTTTAAGCCCTTTCGCCCCATTTTTGTTTTGTCAATATTCAGACCGTTCGTGCTATTTAGGTGTCGATTTTTTCCTGGCGAACGATAGTGAGCCTGTAATTTTGGAAGAACCGGCCTTCGGCCGGGAAATTTTTCTACCGAAAAATGTACAAATTAATCTAGAAAGAGGGATCTGATGGACGTTGTTGTAAGTTTGATGGAGGTCTAGAGAGGATACTAGAAAAATAATAAATGCATGTAAAAATCTACCAAAACTGAGCCATCCCCGCTTAAATCGCCAGAAGTCACGGTACATAATCAGTCTACCCACAGCCTCTCTATGTACAGTATATACTGGAGGAGGTTGTGGTCTACCTCCCCTTCGCATATGGGGTACACTCGGATCCCATAGTCTATAGCACACTCATAAACAAAACAGAAGGAGAGGGAGGGTAAGACGGACGAGGAGGAGGAAGAGTAGGAGAAAGGAGGAGGAGGAGGAGGAATAGGGGAAGAAGGAGGAGGAGTAGGGGAAGAAGGAGGAGGAAGAGTAGGAGAAAGGAGGAGGAGGAGGAGGGGAAGAAGGACGAGGAGGAGGAATAGGGGAAGAAGGAGGAGGAGTAGGGGAAGAAGGAGGAAGAGTAGGAGAAAGGAGGAGGAGTAGGGTAAGAAAGACGAGGAGGAGGAAGAGTAGGAGAAAGGAGGAGGAGGAGTAGGGGAAGAAGGAGGAGGAGTAGGGGAAGAAGGAGGAAGAGTAGGGGAAGAAGGAGGAAGAGTAGGATAAAGGAGGAGGAGTAGGGGAAGAAGGAGGAGGAGTAGGGGAAGAAGGAGAGGGAGGGTAAGAAAGACGAGGAGGAGGAGTAGGGGAAGAAGGAGGAGTAGGAGAAAGGAGGAGTAGGGGAAGAAGGAGGAGGAGTAGGGGGAGAGGGAGGGTAAGAAGGACGAGGAGGAGGAGTAGGGGAAGAAGGAGGAGGAGTAGGGTAAGAAGGACGACGAGGAGGAAGAAAGAGTAGGATAAAGGAGTAAGAGTAGGAGAAAGGAGGAGGAGTAGGGGAAGAAGGAGGAGGAGTAGGGGAAGAAGAAGGAGGAAGAGTAGGAGAAAGGAGGAGGAGTAGGGGAAGAAGGAGGAGGAGTAGGGGAAGAAGAAGGAGGAAGAGTAGGAGAAAGGAGGAGGAGTAGGGGAAGAAGAAGGAGGAAGAGTAGGAGAAAGGAGGAGGAGTAGGGGAAGAAGGAGGAGGAGTAGGGGAAGAAGAAGGAGGAACAGGGCAATTATATCTATATGGATTTATTTTTGGATAGCACTTGCTTTACAATAAATAGTATATGTAGTTTTGTAGTTGATGTATAGATAATTTTATTCATAAATTCGTTTCCAAAAATATACTTCCATAATTGACTGTACTTGACAGTACTTGATATTTAAGCTGCTATGTATTCACAAATTAACATATTGTAACAGTATCATCTATCACTCACCCACTCACTCATTCACTCACCCATATCACACGGCCTTCATTTTTCTTTATTCTCAATACCAGATATATATTTTGTTTGCGTGTTTTACCCACTATTCTAATAGGCTTACTCACTATTCTCAAGAAGGGGGCTTCTACAGGCTTTACTATTACAAAAGCGTGGCAGATATGAACTGATATTGCATCTTTAAACCTAAATATAGCCAATTAATAAGGACGATCTATGGCTATTACAAAGTACAGTACCCATCCCCATCTCACTTTTCCCTTATATATTCCACACACACACACACACACACACACACACACACACACACACACACCTTCTGGCGCGTGTGTAAGCCCCAGGCAAGTCTTGCGGTGGCGAGGGGGGCGTGTGGCGGAAGCAGCAAAGGGGGGCGGAGGGGGGATGATAATGACGAGTGGGGGGGGGGAGGGTGATCGTGAAGAAGGATTGGACTGGGGTGGGAGTGGAGGGAAGATAGGGAGGAGGGTAGATTTGAGTGCATGCGTACCGTACTCCATGGGGTTTGGCATGGTAGTGGGAGGGATAGGATTTGGGATAGTACTTGAGATAGCAGATAGGGTTTGGGATAGTAGATAGGGCTTGAGATAGTAAATAGGAGTTGAGAGAGTAGATAAGGTTTGAGATAGAAGATAGGGTTTGGGATAGTAGATAGGGCTTGAGATAGTAAATAGGAGTTGAGAGAGTAGATAAGGTTTGAGATAGGGTTTGAGATAGAAGATAGGATTTGGGATAAGGTTTGAGATAGTTTTTTGAGATAGGGTTTGGGATAGATAAAGGAATAGTGTTTGCTATAGGGTTTGAGATAATTTTTGAGATAGGGTTTGAGATAGAGTTTGAGATAATTTTTGAGATAGGGTTTGAGATAGGGTTTGAGATAATTTTTGAGATAGGGTTTGAGATAGAGTTTGCGATAGGGTTTGACATAGTTTTTGAGATAGGGTTTGAGATAGGGTTTGAGATAGGGTTTGAAATAGGGTTTGCGATAGGGTTTGACATAGTTTTTGAGATAGGGTTTGCGATAGGGTTTTCGATAGGGTTTTCGATAGGGTTTGAGATCGTGTTTAGGATAAGGTTTGGGATTTGGTTTAGGATAGTGTTTTGGATAGTAGTTGGGATAGCGTAGGGGGTCGTGCGAAAGGATTGGATGGAGTGGGAGGTGGAGAAGGATAGGAAGGAGGGCAGAATATAGGGCACGTTTACTCTATGGGGTAGTTTGGGATGAAGGGAGAATGGGTAGGAGTCGGTTGTGATATTATAATGTAAAACTTGCAAAATAAACAAACCAAAACTTATATATATATATGATGGAAAATATAATGTAGATAGATACAGTAAGTTGATGACTGGGAAGATACAAACATATATATTTATATACTGAGCTATAAAACATATAGGGATAGGTACAGTCGCGCTAATAAGTCATGTTTCAGCTGTCATTACGTTTGGCTCGCTCTGTGCTTCATTAATGTCTGTCAGATGTTGAATAGGGTGGTTAAGTGTAGGAACATGGTTGTATATCTCAATCAAGAAGAAGAAATCATGTGTAAATACTGCTGATACCAATTATTGATAAAAACATAATTGGTGCCAGGACATCATTTATTAGCGCGAGTGTACAAAGAAAAGAAATAATACAATTGGATTTCCTAATAGAGTCACCAAATGTTAACCTTCTCACAACCATATGACGCAGAGGTTGCCAGATTAGCAATAAGAAATAGAGTTCTCTCACTCTTATAATTACCTCTCCAAAATTAGTTTTCTGCCCACAGCTAACTCAAAGACAACTGCAGAGGTTAAAGTAACTAAACTAAAGGTTTCTAAATACCCCTGATGATAACAAAGGCTTTAAAGTATCCCTAATAGGCTCAAAATTGCGTCAAGAACGTGAGAGGGTCAATCCACTATTGATTAAATAATGTAGTCCCTAACTTGAACAAATTATCTAGTGTAATTATTATGTTTTTAACACCAACCCACTTCACATCTAAACTCAATTAATGAAATCAACAAATACATGTGGCACTCCGAGGACTCGAACCCAGGATACTCACATCGAAATTCCGCGCACTATGCATTACGCTATCAAGACAGTTAAGTTAAGCCAATATACAAATAAAGATGATAGTGAATAATATAATTGCACTGTAGGAGTAACTTGTAATAGATACAGTAACTTGGAATAGACACAGTAACTTGGAATAGACACAGTAACTTGTAATAGATACAGTAACTTGTAATAGACACAGTAACTTGTAATAGATACAGTAACTTGGAATAGACACAGTAACTTGGAATAGATACAGTAACTTGGAATAGACACAGTAACTTGGAATAGACACAGTAACTTGGAATAGATACAGTAACTTGGAATAGACACAGTAACTTGGAATAGATACAGTAACTTGGAATAGACACAGTAACTTGGAATAGATACAGTAACTTGGAATAGACACAGTAACTTGGAATAGATACAGTAACTTGGAATAGACACAGTAACTTGGAATAGACACAGTAACTTGGAATAGACACAGTAACTTGGAATAAACACAGTAACTTGGAATAAACACAGTAACTTGGAATAGACACAGTAACTTGTAATAGACACAGTAACTTGGAATAAACACAGTAACTTGGAATAAACACAGTAACTTGGAATAAACACAGTAACTTGGAATAAACACAGTAACTTGGAATAAACACAGTAACTTGGAATAAACACAGTAACTTGGAATAGACACAGTAACTTGTAATAGATACAGTAACTTGGAATAAACACAGTAACTTGGAATAAACACAGTAACTTGGAATAAACACAGTAACTTGGAATAGACACAGTAACTTGTAATAGACACAGTAACTTGGAATAAACACAGTAACTTGGAATAAACACAGTAACTTGGAATAAACACAGTAACTTGGAATAAACACAGTAACTTGGAATAAACACAGTAACTTGGAATAAACACAGTAACTTGGAATAAACACAGTAACTTGGAATAGATACAGTAACTTGGAATAGACACAGTAACTTGGAATAGACACAGTAACTTGGAATAGATACAGTAACTTGGAATAGACAGACTCCTCTAGTGTGAGATATTATTTCCTAAAGTCATTAAGGGGAGATCTCCACTTGAGGATTTTTTTTCTTGACCCCTTTCTCCCTCATATCTAGCCCCATTGCTTTTGAGATTTTAAGACGTTCGCCCCATTAGTTTGACGATTTTAAGAACTTTCACCCCATTTATGTCACTTTTAAGACCTTTCGTCCCATTTAGGTGTCGATTTTTTCCTGGCGAGCAATAGCGAGCCTGTATTTTAAGAGGAACCGGCCTTCGGCCGGGACATTTTTCTACCGAAAAATGTACAAATTTATCTTGAAAGGGGGTCATGGGGGTGTAATTTCCAGCTTGATGGAAGTCTAGGAAACACACTACAAACCTCCCCTTAAACTCGCCAAATGTTTGATAAAAATAAAACAAAATGAAATAGTTATTAGGTACGGTCGCGCTAATAAGTCATGTCCCAGCTGTCATTACGTTTTGCTTGCTCTGTACTGTATTAATGTCTGTCAGATGTTGAATAGGGTGGTTAAGTGTAGGGAAATGTTTGTATATTTCACTCGATACGAAGAAATGAAGCTTAGATATTGCTGATACCAATTATTGATCAAAACATACTTGGTGCCGAGTCAGCACTTATTAGCGCGACTGTACCCCTATATATGATACATTATTACCTACATTATATGAAAGGTCGCCAGGTGTGTTTGAATACCCGGTTGGTTAGCTGAAATAGGTATGGTGTAGATTCAAATGGTTATATTATTGTTATTAAGGAGACATGGGCCGGTTTTCTGGACCACTTTCTGCCTCATGTTTAACCCCATTAGTTTTCAGATGTTAAGATGCTTGCCCCATTAGTTAGTCGATTTTAAGACCTTTCGCCCCATTTCTTCGTCAATATTTAGACCTTTCGTGATATTTAGATGTCGATTTTTTTCCATGGCGAACGATAGTGAGCCTGTAATGTTGTAAGAACCGGCCTTCGGCCGGGAAATTTTTCTACCGAAAAATTTACAAAATTAATCTAGAAGGGGGATCTAATGGATGTTTTTTGTTTTTAAATTTGATGGAGGTCTAGGGAGGAAACTAGAAAAATAATGAATACATGCAAAAATCGCCCAAAAAGTGAACCATCCCACCTTAAATGAATGTGTGTGGTGTAATGGAAGACAATTTGATAATGGGTAACTTAGAGAGGTAATGGCAGGGTGGACTTGATTGGTTATACGAAGGATGGCAATAAAGTTAAATATGTGGGTAATTTAGTGTATTTAGGTTAGTTGTGCGTTGATTCGGTTCAGTAAAGGATGAACGAAAAAATAATATAATAAACGACGTGGACAAAATAGAAGATCAATACAATAAACAAAAGAAAGATGATTATAGAATATTTAACAATATGAATACCCATATACTACGTGAATAACTGAAGATTACAAAAGCCGTACAGACCAAAGCAACAGCAACAATACAACCGATCCTCAGGAGACATGAATATGGGAACGGAGGAAAAAAAAAAAAAACACAAAAAAAAAACACACACACACACACACATATAGCAGATAGATTAAAAGGCAATGCTAAATGGGTTTGTTAACGTTGATGAATCGGTGTATGGGAATAATAAACAGTAAGAATGAAATAAGGGAATAGGATAATGTAAAAAATATAAAATAGATAAATAAATAAATACTATTTACATTCAGGGGTGGTGATATCTTATTCAACGTATGCCTTATTTAGTTCTAATACTGACCTATTGCTCATAAAAAAAAAAAAAAAAAAAAAAAAAAAAAAACGTGAATTAGTATATTAACCCTTTCACGTTTTTATGACGCAGAGGTTGCCAGATTAGCAATAAGAAATAGAGTTCTCTCAATCTTATAATTACCTCTCCAAAATTAGTCTTCTGCCCACAGCTAACTCAAAGACAACTGCAGAGGTTGAAGTAACTAAACTAAAGGTTTCTAAATACCCCTGATGGTAACAAAGGTTTTAAAGTATCCCTACTAGGCTCAACATTGCGTAAAAAACGTGAGAGGGTTAATAAAAACATATATATAAAGCACGCATCATACTGGCAAGACTAAACCTCTGCACGTGAGCCGAACTGAATTTCGAAGTATAAGTCGGAGTAGTAGGAAGAAGCAAAGGTGGAATTGGAAGTGGCAGATGAGGTGAGGGGTAATGTGGGGTTGAGTAATGAAAATAGGGGTTGTCTGGAAGGATAATGAGAAGAATAGGGGGTATGGCTGTAAAAGGGACATAGGGAAGGAGAAGTGGGTGGAGAGGAAAAAACTTGGGTAGGTGTAGGGGAAGGAAAAAGGAACATGTAACTTCAGAATATGGGGTATGGCTGTAAAGGGGACATAGGGAAGGAGAAGTGGGTGGACAGGAAACAACTTGGGTAGGTGTAGGGAAGGAAAGAGGAACATGTAACTTTATAATAGGGGGTATATGGTTGTAGGGGGAACATAGGGAAGGAAACTCGAGCGAAAGGAACAAAATACAAGGGAGAAAGAAGTTGGTGGAGAGTAAAACAAAAAAGGAAGGCGAGATGACACATTTAATGACAATATACAGTATCTATAGCTAATTATAAAAGGAAATGCATGAATAGCTAACATAAACACATTGGTGAATGATTGGATGAACTTTGAAAAGGACAAACACTTAATAGCTATAATGATACGAGGAAGATGATTATAATTACACGTAAATAAATAGGATTAAAAATATAAAAAATAAATGCCATACAGTTTGAATAATAACTGGATGCATGTACGAAACACAGACACACGTAATAACAGTAGACAAGGGGAAGTGAATACACAAAAATTACAAAGAGTAAGATCTAACGGGCCGAGCAATTACATGTAATTGTTCTGGAGTGATGTAACGTAGTGTGGATATGCATGCAGATTGCAGACCTTAAGGGGAGGTCTCTACTTGAGGGATTTCTTTCTTGACCCCTTTCTCCCTCATGTTTTAGCCCCATTGCTTTTGATATTATAAAACGTTTGCCCCATTAGTTTAGTTATTTTAAGAACTTTCACCCCATATTAAGACCTTTCGTGCAATTCAGGTGTCTATTTTATCCTGGCGAGCGATAGCGAGCCTGTAATTTAAGAGGAACCGGCCTTCGGCCGGGAAATTTTTCTACCGAAAAATTTACAAATTTATCTTGAAAGGGACTCAAGGGGGTGTAATTTTAAGGTTGATGGAGGTCTAGGGAACAAACTAAATACCTCCCCTTAACTTTATATTAGTTTTGAGTATCTACAGTAGACTGAAGTGGCACATTAAAACTAAAGAAAATTATAAAATGTAAAAGGGGAGGAGAAAGAAAGAGATAGAAAAGGGGAGTTAAGGAAAGAGAATAGAGTTAACGAAAGGGAGAAGAGATTAAGGGTGGCATTCTTATATATTTATTTCCCTTCGCAGCCCCGTTAATGGAAGAAAATAACTGGAAAAATGACGCTAGCTTCAGAAATGGAAGTGATAATCCGTTTAATTTCTCTAAACAACACTCATACCCACAATGTTCGTTCGGTATCAGGTGCTGCGAAGGGAAGGGAATGTGCAAGAATACGAGTCCAAATCTTCAGTAAATCTAAGGTAAATAACACTTCCTAATGGTAACCAAGGCAGAGTGAAGACAGGCCGAGTGTGTGTGTGTGTGTGTGTGTGTGTGTTTGTGTGTGTGTGTGTGTGTGTGTGTGTGTGTGTGTGTGTGTGTAATACCGGCGGAAGTGAAGGAGTTGAGGGGGATTCGAGGGACTGGTTCAGGTAATGATCTTAGAGGACAGGTGGCGTCTTCTGAGGAGGAGGGTAAGGAAGACGAGGAGGAGGAAGAAGGAAGAGGAGGAAGTAGTGAGTACGTATAAGGGTAGAAAGAAGAAGATTTCACGGAATAAATGCAATAGGTAAAGAAACCAAATGATGACAATGAGAGGAAAAATAAAATAGATACTGTATGTCACGTGACTTCCATATGTCAATACAATATACACTATAGTCTATTTATCATAAGTAGGCGAGATATCTTAACTTCTATCCTTCATAAATCACAAACTACTAGAGTAATCCAGTTAATATATCTATCATTTAGAAAGAGTCAGCCAGGGAATAGGTGTGAGATTTACAGCCAATTTGCTCTAGCCCTTTTTGAGTATTTAGAATGATGTAGTGAGATATTGTAACGGCAATTGAGGGGAGGCAGACCGGTTTTCTGGACCCCCTTCTCCCTAATGTTTAGCCCCACATATTTTTGATATAATAAGACGTTCGGCCCATTAGTTTGGTGAGTTTAACACCTTTCGCCCCATTTCGTTGTCAATTTAAGACCTTTCGTGCCATTTAGGTGTCGATTATTTCCTGGCGAGCGATAGCAAGCCTGCAATTTTAAGAAGAACCGGCCTTTGGCCGGGAAATTTTTCTACCGAAAAAATTATAAATTTATCTTGAAGGGGGGTCTAGGGCGTGTTTTGTTAAGCTTGATGGAGGTCTAGGGAGGAAACTAGAAAAATATGTGAATAAATGAATTAATAGACCAAACAAACGGCCAGTCTCCCCTTACCTTTTTGAAAGGTAAGGATTGGGTAAGGAAAGGCTGCCACAGTGTGTATTCATATGAAACATAGAGCAATACACTATAATCTATTTCTTTCCAGCTGGCGGTAGACTGAATCCCTGTGTAGCGGATTGTCGATAGTTACTGGACAAATATGAAGCTATTATAGGTTTCGGTATCCTAAAAATACCAAGTTTTGAAAATTGACACCATATTTCGCCACAATATCTTCGCAGCAGCCGAGTAAATAAGGAGAGGACATTGGAGTTTAAGGGACCCCAGACGGTATTGTGCAGCATAATTTACTGGTTCGGCTCAATGGTTTAAGGAGGGGGTTTAGTTTGCTCTCTAAAGCTCCATCACACTTAAAAGAACACCCTCAAGACCCTCCTTCGATATGAATTTGTACATTTTTCGGTAGAAAAATGTCCCAGCCGAAGGCCGGTTACTTCTATAATTACAGGCTCGCTATCGCTCGCCAGTTAAAATCGACACCTAAATGGCACGAAAGGTCTTAATATTGGCAAAAAAATGGGGCAAAAAATCTGAATATAGGCAAACTAATGGGGTGAATGTCTTGAAATCCCATAACTAATTGGGCTAAGCATGAGGGAGGAGGACTCGAAAACCCAACTGCCTCCCCTTAACGTCAGCTAAAAAAAAAAAAAAAAAAAAAAAAAAAACACACACACACACACACACAGACTGGGTGTAGGGTTAAGGATGAGGAAGAGATTGTAGGAAGGAGAAAGTAGGGTGCAAAGTAATAATATAGGGTGAAACAAGACACCCTGGTCACCTTCCTGTCCTTCCTACCCTACCCTTACCTTACCTTACAACACCTGGTGGTAACAGTAATCTTTGAGGGTGCCCAGCAGGTGAGATAGTAACCAGTGTAGGATGAGGGTTGGTTTATTTTTGTCTGATGGCTTAGAGGACGATTATATTCAGATTGGAAAAGGTCTCTGGCGAATCAGTCAGTCAGGCAGTGAGTAGCCAGCCATATTACACCCGCAAGGAGTAGGGAGGATCAGCAAGCGACACAAGAAAGGAGAAAGAGGTGACAGGAGAAGAACACATATAACAGTTCGCCCACAAAAAGCAAGCACACAAGGATTCAAAAACACCAATCACTCATTAGCACCCGAAATCAATGGCTTCATCCCAAAGGTGCAAAACCTCCTTTAAGGGGAGATCTCCACTTGAGGGATTTTTTTCTTGACCCCTTTCTCCCTCATTTTTAGCCCCATTGCTTTTGATATTATAAAACGTTTGCCCCATTAGTTCAGCGATTTTAAGAACTTTCACCCCATATTAAGACCTTTCGTGCAATTCAGGTGTCGCTTTTATCCTGGCGAGCGATAGCGAGCCTGTAATTTAAGAGGAACCGGCCTTCGGCCGAGACATTTTTCTACCGAAAAATGTACAAATTTATCTTGAAAGGGACTCAAGGGGGTGTAATTTTAAGCTTGATGGAGGTCTAGGGAACAAACTAAATACCTCCCCTTAACCACAACGTAAACATGAAGGACTATGTAAATGTTTCAATGTAGGGAGTGGATGTGGAAGGTGAAGAACAGCTGACGAGGAAGACGAAGAAGTGAAGCTCCACAGTGGAAGGCCTATAGTGTGGGTTCCTTGCAGGCCGGTACATATATATATAGTGAGTATAAGGGTATCCTGTCGTTGCTAAGGTAGAGGCGAGTACACAGGAAACTATACAGCCACATCAAATTCAACAACAAATTATATATATATGTAACTAATTTACTTAATCTATGTGAGAGAGAAAGACAGTATATATAGCATTAAGGGGAGATATCCACTTGAGGGATTTTTATCTTGACTCCTTTCTCCCTCATGTTTAGCCCCATTGTTTTCCTAATGTTAAGACGTTCGCCCCATTATTTTGACGATTTTAAAATTTTCAACCAATTTCTGTCAATTTTAAGACCTTTCGTGCCATTTATGTGTCGATTTTATCCTGGCGAGCGATAGCGAGCCTGTAATGTAAGAGGAACCGGCTTTCAGCCGGGACATTTTTCTACCGAAAAATGTACAAATTTATCTTGAAAGGGGCTCAAGGGGGTGTAATCTTAAGCTTGAAGGATATCTACGGACCAAACTAAAAACCTCCCCTTAAGACTCCCCCCTTTCTAACCCACACATTACTACATCAACACAAACTGGTATGAAATATGGGAAGGATTCCTCATGCAATATGATATAATACGGGCACTGAATTTGGAGGATAGTTGGGAACAAAATAACATAAGGTGCGATTTAATGTATTATGCAATTAAATAATGTATGTATTCGAATGCACGATGCACTGTGCATACTTTTCAATTCAGTTACATACTAACTGGTAATTTACCCAGATTTCGTAATGGGTCGAGACAATGTGTAAGATTCATTTGGAAGCACAGGAAGGAAAGGATTAAGAAATATATTTGAACGGTTGACCAGACCAGCATTCGGCGATTTTATAAGATAATATAATCCGTAAACATATCACCCGGTTGAAAAAATAAATATTTTGCCTAACGTTAGCGAAAGATTTACCGACGAACTTGCGTTGTTTCCAATAGTGTAATGTGAATGATCCAATAGTGTAATGTGAATGATCCAATAGTGTAATGTGAATGATCCAATAGTGTAATGTGAATGATCCAATAGTGTAATGTGGATGATTAATTGTAAAGTACTTGTTAACATCCATATTGCTATTTGAAAGAGGACTATTAAAAGTATGCATTTCGTTCATTTCAGTCGTTCAAAGCCGAGAACAATATATATAACAAAATATATATACTCTGTATATATATTATAAAATATACAAAACGGAAGAGAGAGAGAGCTTTCCTATTTGTACGCAGCAGTAGTTTCGTTTCTTCATATCTAGAGATATTTTCAGCGTCTGGTGAGGGAGTGTGTGATGTTTGGATTGAGTGGTGATTATTTTTATTGCTATCTGGCCAACGTGAGGGTTTAGTTGATGGTGGGGGTGTGGCGATGAGGGTGGGTGTGTTGGAGGTGTGATGGTCAGGGCTGGATGGCTTCATTGTGTTCATATATATATATATATATATATATATATTATATATATATATATATATATATATATATACATTCATTCATCGTGTATAGTCTTTGTAACGTACACGCAAACAATTGTCTTATCTATATAATATTTTCGATTGTCTGTCTGTCTGTGTGTGTGTAGTCTGATGTTGTCTGTCTTTATGGCTCATGGCCAATTTTTTTGTTAAGCTAGAGCGTTCGCATACTTGGTATGCATAGTCAAAGGGGAGGTCCCTAAGGCAAGTTTTAGTGACTGAAAAATAGAATTCCCTCAGACGTGAAAAGGGACGCGAGAAAAAAAAAAAAAAAAAAAAAAATAGGGTTTGACGACGAAATTGATTGGAAAAATCGCCTTTTGGTTTAAAAAAAAAAATTGACCCGTTTGGGGCAGACAGGAACAGATGGACGGCTCGATCGAAAAAGGTGTATGGAACGAAATGGTTGATGTTCGACCGCCCCCCAAAATGTGGTCTCGGGTACGGATCATGGAAGTAAAGATCCAAAATCGCGAGCGTCATTTAGCGGACCGAAATCGAATGTCGCCGTTTTTAGGGAAGGTTACTACGGGAGGCCGGTGATTGAATGGTTGAGTAAGTAGTAGTCACGGTATAGTAAGACATTAGGGTAAGAGTAGACGCACCGATAAATTC
>CM064495.1:4821271-4823771 GCA_032716605.1 Paralithodes platypus
TACTTTGAAACTTTTTGCGTTATGTAATGGAGCGGCTGATCAGGAGCGGAGGCGACATTGGTGGAGCTTTGAGCAAGTGGTATTAATAACCTGGATTGTAGAGCCTATTTCCTGGAGGTTTACAGAAGAGAGAAGTAGAGACGAGAGGCGAGAGAGGGGAGAGAGGAGAGAGAGAGGAAGAGAGGATGAGGAGAGAGGAGTAGAGAGACGAGAGACTTAGGAAGGCAGGAGAGAGGAGAATGAGTAAGTACAAAGGAAGGGAAAGGTAGAGTTAGAGTTCAAGTAGTAGAGTACAAAGGAAATCAAGCAACAAACAGGTGCTAGTGACCCCTTCTAGGCTGACTTGTCCCTCCACAAAACACTGAAGATCAAGGTGTCCAAACAGTGGTTTAGGAGTGGGTTAAGCGGAACATTGGAAAGGGAAACTACTGCCCCTGGAAACTAATGTCCGTGGCAGGACTAGGAAGGTTAGTAGGGGACATATGGGTTAGTAACCTGAGGGGTAGGACTAAAATAAAGTTATATTCATTTACAAACGCGAGTCCAGTCGCGGGTTTGATAGCGAGAATATATTTGTACTAGGGGGGGGGCGGAAGTTTAAATGAAATCAACGGTGCTGCAGTCTATAACGTCTCGGGGAAGCCCATTCCACAAGTTGACAACTCGGTTGAAGAAGAAATTCTTAGATTCGTGGGAGTTAAAAGATTTACCAATTATTTTGCAACCGTTTCCCCGCGTGTAATTAGATTGGTCGATAGTGAAGTACTAATTACAGTTCATGTTGTCAATGCCTTTGATATTTTTGAACACTTGAATTAGGTTGCCTCTAAACCTGCGCTGGGTTAAAGGTAATAAACCTAGTTCTCCAATACGCTCCTCGTATGGTTTGTTTTTTAACTAGGTATAATTTGCGTAATTTACGTTGAACTCGTTCTAGCTTGTTTATGTCTTTTTGGTAATAAGGGCACCAGCATTGAACGCAGTATCCCAGAAGAGGGCGGACTAAGGAATTGTAAAGGGTTAGGATAACGTCTTTGGATTTATGCTCAAATGACCTGCCTATAAAGCCAATTATTTTGTTTGCCTTCTTAACAACTTCTGAACATTGTTGACTCGGTTTTAGGTTACTCGATATTGTTACTCCCAGATCGGTTTCTCTGTTTACATTCAGTGATTTACGAGTCTACGAGAGAGAGAGAGAGAGAGAGAGAGAGAGAGAGAGAGAGAGAGAGAGAGAGAGAGAGAGAGAGAGAGAGAATGGGGGGGGGGGATCACAATAAGATCAGAATCAGAATGATTCATTTCATTAATTTATAAGTATTATTTTTATCATTGCAGAAATCATATTCATAAAATCATATTCATTAGGTTTTCGTATACTATTTACATCTTTAAAACTTAAAAGATGATAAATCGAAGTACAGTAAATACCAATAAAACATACACGATATTACTTGAACAATTCTTACCAAATTATAATAATAATAATAATAATAATAATAATAATAATAATAATAATAATCGTCTGGTTACTTATATAGCGCCCGTTCTCCTCCTTCGAGGATTCACAAGCGCTTGGCTTTCTTTAGTCTACCAGAGACCATTACCCATCCCCCTTGCTCATGGGGAGATGGTAACCGCCGGCTATATCCCAGAAAAACTGTTCAATCTGAGCGGAGATTGAACGCTAGACCTTCAAGATGGGATTCAGGCACGCTATCAACAGAGCCAGCCGGACGGCTGTATTATCTTTCAGAATATACAGGTTTCATTTTTATGCCACAAACATTATTTAATAATTTAATATTATCAGGCAGTCTACTCCAGATTTAGGGGCCAATTACGTATCTTCCATTAGTGAGCGTGCACGAGTCATTTTGTTGCAGTTTATTTACAGACATGACGTGACACGCACTAATTATGTCGCATCATCTATACATGGGAGAGGTAAGTATGTCCATTCACGGTATATATAATGTACAGTGTGCTGGCTTAATAATCCAATAGGGTTGATAGCCTCTGAAGTCGCTATTTTAACTACCTAACTGTACAATTGTTCGTACAGTTGCCCACTTATGTTCCGTTCCTCGTCCTGTTTATGACAGGAAACTAGTGTGAATGAATTGTAAGGGTGGTTTCTTGTAATTATCAGTTGACTAATCAGATGAGTTAACCACTGCATAAGATATTTCACTCGCAATAATTCAACCATGTGCAGTATATGTCAATGTAGAAGATAACGGAGAGGAACACAACTTCAGATGGTTCACTTTTTGGGCGATTTTTCTTTGTATTAACTATTGTTCTAGTTTCCTCCCTAGACCTCCATCAAATTAACAAAACAAAAAAACATCCATTAGATCCCCCTTCTAGATTAATTTGTAGATTTTTCGGTAGAAAAATTTCCCGGCCGAAGGCCGGTTCTTCTAACATTACAGGATCACTATCGTTCGCCTGGGAAAAAATCGACACATAAATAGCACGAAAGGTCTAAATATTG
>CM064495.1:4826271-4861271 GCA_032716605.1 Paralithodes platypus
ATTACGCTTGCAAATTATAACTACCCACTTCAGGACGCGTTGTGTGTGCCTGGGGGAAGCAGTATGCGTGTTGCGTGGCCACCAGTGCATGACGTTCTGCAATTGCTTTAGAATAGTTGATCTTTAAAAATTATGCTTTTCCTTTGTGTTAACTAAATCGCTGCCAACCTGGATGTGTTTATCTACAGCATAAGAAAGTAAGTGCTTAATCACAGATATTATTGCGTCCTCAAAGTATAAGTATATCAGTTATCCTCTGAGCATTAAAACCAACATTAATATAACGAGTACCAGTTTTGCTGATCATCCTTGCCCTGGCGATAAATAATTTACCCCAGGACAAGGTTGGAGCTCAATAATATATCCCAGGACAAGGTTGGAGGTCAATAATTTACCCCAGGTCAAGGTTGGAGGTCAATAATATACCCCAGGTCATGGTTGGAGCTCAATAATTTACCCCAGGTCAAGGTTGGAGCTCAATAATTTACCCCAGGTCAAGGTTGGAGCTCAATAATTTACCCCAGGTCAAGGTTGGAGCTCAATAATTTACCCCAGGTCAAGGTTGGAGCTCAATAATTTACCCCAGGTCAAGGTTGGAGCTCAATAATTTACCCCAGGTCAAGGTTGGAGCTCAATAAATTACCCCAGGTCAACGTTGGAGCTCAATAATTTACCCCAGGTCAAGGTTGGAGCTCAATAATTTACCCCAGGTCAACGTTGGAGCTCAATAATTTACCCCAGGTCAAGGTTGGAGCTCAATAATTTACCCCAGGTCAAGGTTGGAGCTCAATAATTTACCCCAGGTCAAGTTTGGAGCTCAATAATTTACCCCAGGTCAAGGTTGGAGCTCAATAATTTACCCCAGGTCAAGGTTGGAGCTCAATAATTTACCCCAGGTCAAGGTTGGAGCTCAATAATTTACCCCAGGTCAAGGTTGGAGCTCAATAATTTTACCCCAGGTCAAGGTTGGAGCTCAATAATTTACCCCAGGTCAAGGTTGGAGCTCAATAATTTACCCCAGGTCAAGGTTGGAGCTCAATAATTTACCCCAGGTCAAGGTTGGAGCTCGAGCATGTTTATATCCCGAAACTTGTTCTACTACGCCCCCAACTTGTCTCGGAGCTCGCCATCTGTGCCTGCTACGCCAAGGGAGATGGTTATCAGGGTGTGGGTGGCTCCATGGCACCTTAAAGATAACCCTTTTAACTATTTCCGGTACCAGTACGCGATTTTCTCCATTTCTAGGTTACTTTAAAGACTTTGTGACCATCAGTGGTGTTTAGAAACCCTTAGTTTAGTTACTTCAATCACTGCAGTTGTCTTTGAGCAAGCTGTGGGCAGAAACTGATTTTTGGAGAGGTAAATATGAGATGGTTCGGCCATGTGGAATGTATGGGAAGCAAGTGAATGACTATGAGAGTGTACGAGAGTGAGGTGGAAGGACAAAGGGGGAGATGTAAACCGAGAGAGAGGTGGAAGGATGGAGTTAAGAAGCATATGCGTGAAAGCAGTGCTGGATGGGAGGAGGGGTGTTAACTGACTGGGGACAGAGATGCATGGGGGCGATTCGTTCGTGGCCACCCCTTCGGACATCACGGTGTCCGACAATAGATATACATTATTAAATACTAAATGGCAGCCCCTGTTGCATCAAAGGGTTAATCCTGTCATGCATAGAGTTGCAACAGCCCTACTTAAGGGGAGGTATTTAGTTTGTTCCCTAGACCTCCATCAAGCTTAAAATGACACCTCCTTGAGTCCCTTTCAAGATAAATTTGTACATTTTTCGGTAGAAAAATTTCCCGGCCGAAGGCCGGTTCCTCTTAAATTACAGGCTCGCTATCGCTCGCCAGGATAAAATTGACACCTGAATGGCACGAAAGGTGTTAATATGGGGTGAAAGTTCTTAAAATCGCTAAACTAATGGGGCAAACGTTTTATAATATCAAAAGCAATGGGGCTAAACATGAGGGAGAAAGGGGTCAAGGAAAAAAATCCCTGAAGTCGAGATCTCCCCTTAACTCCTTCTGTGCCGGGATGTCTTGTTAGTTATAGTCTAGCTATGTTTAGACGATGTTGGGCAGCTTAAGAAGGATCGGCGGTAGTAACAAAGGGTTAAGTGAGAGAGTTCTTTTGCTTTTTTATCTCTCTCTCTCTCTGGCTTGTATCCATTCGGCCCCATTCAGCCAACTGTTTTAAGACGTTTATCCCCATCTAGGTGTCTATTTCTTCCTGGCGAGCGATATCGAGCCAGCATTGTATGGATAAATCCGGCTTCGCCGGAGACATTTTTCTATCGAAAAATGTACAAATTTAGCTTGCTGTCAAAACTAAAAAATATATATGCTGGCTCGCTACCGCTCGCCAGGAAAATATTGACACCTGGATGGGGGTAAACGTCTTAAAACAGTAGACTGAATGGGGCCAAATGGATACAAGCCAAATAGAGAGGGAGAGAAAGAAAAAAAAGCGAGGTGGGCTCCCTTTAGGTACTCTAGTAAGTACCCAGTTACAGTATTTGCCATCAAACATAAGCACTTAATTATTTGGTCAAGACTGTTGATTCCAATAATTGTCTATATTTACAACGTATAGATCAAACTATGAACTGCTAAAATTAAACCGTTTGATCTTCTATTTTACTTTATTCTGGTAAACATAGTTCTCAAAACTAATGCATATATTGGCAGCCGAAGAGGCATGTCCAGAACTGAGATAAGTGTGGGTGATATGCCTATTAAGGGGGGGTGATATGCCTATTAAGGGGGGGTGATATGCCTATTAAGGGGAGATGGGCACATTTTTGGGTATGTTATTTCAATTATTCTTATATTTCTTAGTTTTCTCGCTAAACCTCCATCAAACTTAAAAAAAACACCCCCTAGACTACTCTCCAAGATAAATTTGTACATTTTTCGGTAGAAAGATTTCCCGGCCGAAGGCCGGTTCCTCTTAAAATTGCAGGCTCGCTATCACTCGCCAGGAAATAATCGACACCTAAATGGCACGACAGTTCTTAAAATTCACAACGAAATGGGGCGAAAGGTGTTAAAATTGCCTAACTAATGGGCCGAACGTCTTATAATCTCAAAACAAACGGGGATTAACACGAGGGAGAAAGGGGCCCAGAAAAACGGCCCATCTCCCCTTAAGCCCAGAGATCTCTGGTTAGCAACATGAGGGTAGAACTTGTTGAAGACGTTGGCAGACATGGAATTATATAGTACGCCGATTGGGTAGCGTCTACGCCTCTATGGTCAGGGTAAGATTCGGGGATATGCCAACTTACGCACGCAAGGCTGGCTGCGAGGGTCTTAATATTAATGTTAACACACATACGATATAATACTATATAATCATTGTATATATATATATATATATATATATATATATATATATATATATATATATATATATATATATATATATATATATATATATGGTGGAGTGGTCATGCCACTGGATTGGTAATCCAATGGACCCGGGTTCAAATCCCGATATGTCAATGGGAAGATATTATTGGGATTGTACTTGTGCTGTACCTAGTATCAGTGCATTACCACAAAGCCCACCGAAATGCCAAAAAAATACCCTCATTGTTCCCTGATTAAATAACACTGTATGAATATTCCCATATTCAAAATATGTTACAGGGGGACAATGCCTAGTGAGTTCACTGCTCAATAGGTGGCGTTCTGAGAGTGAGGGTCTGAGTCTGGAGGGTGAGACGGTGAAGCACTTGAGCGAAGCAACCGGCCGCTTCAGAGATGGAGCTGCTTCGAGCCATGATGGATGCTTCACATGTCTCACTCCCCAGGCTGGAACAAGACCTCACGGGCTTCACCGTGTTGAGCGGTGGAATGTACAGTACAGGCTCTCAGCCTATGCCCGAGGGGGAGTAGTTGGAATATAGAAGAAAACAAAAAATATATATATACTGTATATATATAAATGTGCCTCTAGATCGAAGTAAATACCTGTAGATCTAGCGGGAAAGTAGGTAAATTGGCAACACAGCGCTTCACCCTATTCAGGTAGCGATTTTTGTTCTGGACTAGAGATATCGGGACTATAACTTTGAAATAGTCTGCCTTCGGCTAGACCATTTTTCTTTCGAATAATGAACAAATTGAGCTTGAAGAGGGTCAGGGTGGACATTATTTAGTTTGAACGGAATCTGGTGTTGTTATTCAGTTAGCCAAGGGGACAAACTACAAATATATACATTGCTAGAAAATGGGAAAACAAACAAAATCCTCAAAAATAATCAAACACAATATCATAATAACCCACAAGACATCAGACCAGATAGTGTTAAGACTAGGGCAGATAGTATGTGTGTGTATGTGTGTGTGTGTGTGTGTGTGTGTGTGTTGGGAGGGGGGGGGGGGGGGGGGGTACGGTTGAATGATCAGGGAAGACGTGACGGTACGGTTGATGGGTACCTTCTTCCTATATGTACCGTCCGTCTCTCTCTCTCTCTCTCTCTCTCTCTCTCTCTCTCTCTCTCTCTCTCTCTCTCTCTCTCTCTCTCTCTCTCTCTCTCTCTCTCTCTCTCTCTCTCTCTCTCTCTCTCTCTCTCTCTCTCTCTCTCCTCTCTCTCTCTCTCTCTCTCTCTCTCTCTCTCTCTCTCTCTCTCTCTCTCTCTCTCTCTCTCTCTCTCTCTCTCTCTCTCTCTCTCTCTCTCTCTCTCTCTCTCTCTCTTCTTCTTATTCTATTTTTAGTGGTTGTTTCTCTCTTTTCAGTCTCTTATTTATTTTCATCTTTCTCCTCCGACCAATCTCACTCTCACTCACTGACTCACTCTCACACACACACACACACACACACACACACACAGGAGAGAACTAGATAGATTGATTGCACGATAGATAAGGGGGAAGTGGGATAAGTGGGAGGGAGTAGAGATTAAATTGGATTTTTTTTTTCGATCGAAGTGCAGAACGAAACAGACCGAGAGACAGACAGACAGACAACCACACCAGAACACACAGAGGAGTGTGTGTGTGTGTGTGTGTGTGTGAGAGAGAGAGAGTGTGTGTGTGTGTGCGTGTTTGATTATATTATATAATTATAGATTAATAGGGTAGTCATTCAGCTACGATTGGATTACACGATAAAGAGCATATTAGGAAAGGATCTGCAACAATTTTCAGTTACAAATCAAATCAGTTTGGATTACACAATATTTTTTTTTATGATAAGACATAAAACATTTTAAATTGGCCACTTGCGAGTTTCAAGCTATAAGGAAATTGGAGCTGGAGACATTGATGTTTAGCAGAATTACCAGCTACAATATGTCTGTATTACAATGACCGCTTACTTTGTCGATTTTAAGACCATTCGTGCCAGATAATTGTCGATTTTCTCCTTGCGAGTAATAGCGAGCCTGCAATTAAGGAGGAACCGGTCTTCGGCCGGTGAATTTTCGTTAGGAAAATGGCACAGAGGTATCTTGATTATTTTTATTATTATTATTTTTTTTATTATATTTGATAGGTCTAATGAGAAAACAAAAACACGTCTATTATTATAACAATACAATACATAAATAGCAATAGTAAACCCGCCCTTAAGGGGAGATCTCCACTTGAAGGATTTTTTTCTTGACCCCTTTCTCCCTCATGTTTAGCCCCATTGCTTTTGATATTATAAAACGTTTGCCCCATTAGTTTAGCGATTTTAAGAACTTTCACCCCATATTAAGACCTTTCGTGCCATTCAGGTGTCGATTTTATCCTGGCGAGCGATAGCGAGCCTGTAATTTAAGAGGAACCGGCCTTAGGTCGGGACATTTTTCTACCGAAAAATGTACACATTTATCTTGAAAGGGACTCAAGGGGGTGTAATTTTAAGCTTGATGGAGGTCTAGGGAACAAACTAAATACCTCTTCTTAATCCGGCCAGGACAACGGTTACGACGGCGGTTTCACGGCCATACATGACACGGAAGTCGCACATAATACTACGATGATTACCGAAAAGGAGGCATTATCACTTGGGGGGGGGGGGAGGACTAGAGAGTTACGTTCTGGCGCTTAACGTTAATTTTTTATGATAAGGAAGAATGTTCAATTAGTTTGCATGTATACAGTTGAACACATATGTTGATAGTACCTTATTGTATACATCTGTGTGCCATATACATAATACTCGAACGTAACGGGCATGTACAGTTTACCTGTAGCGTTTTAAGGGGGGATGGGCCGCTTTTCTGGACCACTTTCTCCCTCATGTTTAGCCCCATTAGTTTCAGATGTTAAGATGTTTGCCCCATTAGTTAGTCGATTTTAAGACCTTTCGCCCCATTTCTTCGTCAATATTTAGACCTTTCGTGCTATTTAGGTGTCGATTTTTTCCCTGGCGAACGATAGTGAGCCTGTAATGTTGGAAGAACCGGCCTTCGGCCGGTAAATTTTTCTACCGAAAAATGTACAAATTAATCTAGAAGTGGGATCTAATGGATGTTTTTTTTTTTAATTTGATGGAGGTCTAGGGAGGAAACTAGAAAAATAATGAATACATGCAAAAATGGCCCAAAAAGTGAACCATCCCCCCTTAACGAGTGACACACATATTAACGAAACAAGGAAGAAAGCCAGCCCGGTTTTACGAGATTCGGTATGATGCAGCGGCTAGATAACACGGAAGTCACACATAATACACCGCTGATTACCGTAGAGAAGGTATTATCACTAGGAACTACCTGGCGTCAACCCGGGCCACCCATATATATATTCCACACACTCTCAAAGGGCGGGCTTAGTTTATGGGACGCGGAGGGTTCGGGTAGGGGGCGACTTTGTGGTGAATAGCGACGTGAAAAATAGGGAAATGTCGTGGTACCTGGCTCTACTGCTCGGCTTAGCTCAAGATGTCGCCATAACTCATGGTATATAGAATCTGCGTAGGTGTAAATCGGATTTTGATTGATTTAAGGGGAGATTTCCACTTGAGGGATTATTTTCTGGACCCCTTTCTCCCTCATGTTTAACTCCACTGCCATTGAGATTTTAAGACGTTCGCCCCATTAGTTTGGCGATTTTAAGAACTTTCGCCCCATTTCTGTCAATTTTTAGACATTTCGTGCCATTTAGGTGTCGATTTTTTCCTGGCGAGCGATAGCGAGCCTGTAATATAAGAGGAAACGGCCTTCGGCCGGGACATTTTTCTACCGAAAAATGTACAATTTTATCTTGAAGAGGGTCAAGGGAGTGTAATTTTTAAGCTTGATGGAGGTCTAGGGTACAAACTAAATACCTCCCCTTAAGTTAACCCTCTGAAGATTATGACGCATTTTGACAGTTTATTTTGGCTATTATTCGTCTTGTTATGCAATTTAAGAAGGATCTGTTGGAATTAATAGGGTAAAGACTACCTCATTATCCCTCTGACTTCCATACACCCTTCCTAATCTGAATACAATCGTCTCATAATAGCCATCAAACAGAAAAGAAATGCGTCATCGTATCTTGAAAAGGTTAATCTATGGGGCTTATGGGTACGGGACTTTGAGGTGAAGAGCGAAGAGAAAATTAGGCAGAGTTTTGCCAACCTGTTTTTACTATTCCCTTCAGCATAATATCTCGCTATGACTCCTGCAATATCTCGCTATGACACCTGCAATATCTCGCTATGACTCCTGCAATATCTCGCTATGACTCCTGCAATATCTCGCTATGACTCCTGCAATATCTCGCTATGACTCCTGCAATATCTCGCTATGACTCCTGCAATATCGCTATGACTCCTGCAATATCTCGCTATGACTCCTGCAATATCTCGCTATGACTCCTGCAATATCTCACTATGACTCCTGCAATATCTCGCTATGACTCCTGCAATATCTCGCTATGACTCCTGCAATATCTCACTATGACTCCTGCAATATCTCGCTATGACTCCTGCAATATCTCGCTATGACTCCTGCAATATCGCTATGACTCCTGCAATATCGCTATGACTCCTGCAATATCTCGCTATGACTCCTGCAATATCTCGCTATGACTCCTGCAATATCGCTATGACTCCTGCAATATCTCGCTATGACTCCTGCAATATCTCACTATGACTCCTGCAATATCTCGCTATGACTCCTGCAATATCTCGCTATGACTCCTGCAATATCTCGCTATGACTCCTGCAATATCTCACTATGACTCCTGCAATATCTCGCTAGGACTCCTGCAATATCTCGCTATGACTCCTGCAATATCGCTATGACTCCTGCAATATCGCTATGACTCCTGCAATATCTCGCTATGACTCCTGCAATATCTCGCTATGACTCCTGCAATATCTCGCTATGACTCCTGCAATATCTCGCTATGACTCCTGCAATATCTCGCTATGACTCCTGCAATATCTCGCTATGACTCCTGCAATATCTCGCTATGACTCCTGCAATATCTCGCTATGACTCCTGCAATATATCACTATGACTCCTGCAATATCTCGCTATGACTCCTGCAATATCTCGCTATGACTCCTGCAATATCTCGCTATATGACTCCTGCAATATTTCCTCTGCATACGCTTTCATTCTTGCCTGATTCTTCGTAAATTAGACTAAAGCCGATATCACAAGAGAGATTGTATAGTCAACATTCGATGATCAACATTTTTCTGGCAACATTTCTGGAATATTTTGCACTGGTATCGGAAACTAGACTGACAGTAGATGAATTAAGGTGACAGCAAAATATTAAATGTTGACCTCATAAGCCGCCAGACCAGTGTTGAGGATAAATGTTGAGTGAAAAAGCGCTCGTGTGATACCGGCTTTAAATAGACATGAACTACACCATATCAATACTCGGGAACAAAACATCAGATACGGGGGCTTTCGTCCATCGTCAAAACCCAACAATAGGGATCATCTTATTTATGGAGATTCGGGGAAATTTGGGTTGAATAGGTAGCATGAGAATTAGTTGGAAAAGGAAATGGCATTATACTGCATTGACAATATACTGTATATATATATATATCATGGATTTAGGTGGTCTTTAAGGGGAGGCAGACCATTTTTCTGGCACCCCTTCTCCCTAATGTTTAGCCCCACTAGTTTTGAAATTATAAGACGTTAGGCCCATTAGTTTGGCGATTTTAACACCTTTCGCCCCATTTCGTTGTCAATGTTAAGATTTTTCGTGCCATTTACGTGTCGATTATTTCCTGGCGAGCGATAGCGAGCCTGCAATTTTAAGCTTCGGCCGGGAAATTTTCTACCGAAAAATGTACAAATTTATCTTGAAGGGGGGTCTAGGGGGTGTTTTTCTAAGCTTGATGGAGGTCTAGGGAGGAAACTAAATAAAATATATGAATACATGAATTAATAGACCAAACAAACGGCCAGTCTCCCCTTCCTGTCTTGTGGAGGTTTCTCATACTCCGTGTCACAAGTGTAAATTTAGCAGTGAAATAAATTAAATAAATTAATTTTAGTTAAATAAATTAGTTTGCAAGTTTTACATTTTAATTTAGCAGTGAAATAAATTAAATAAATTAATTTTAGTTAAATAAATTAGTTTGCAAGTTTTACATTTTAATTTAGCAGTGACATATTTATCCTGGGAATCCCATTATTGAAGTACATCATATGACAACTAATGCCGGTATCACACGAGTACGTTTTCCCTCAACATTTATCCTCAACACTGGTCTGGCAGCTTATGATGTCACTCTTTACAATACTTCGGTTACCTAAATTCATCTACCATCAGTCTAGTTTCCGACACCAGTGCCAAATATTCCTGAAATGTTGCCAGAGAAATGTTGATCGTGGAATGTTGACTTAAAAGCTTTTCCTGTGATACCGGTTTAAGTCACAGTCTCGTCTACTTTCGCAGTGTTAGTGTTTTCAATGTGCAGTTCAACCTTTCAACCTACATTAATAGTTTGTTTACCAATGAGGCAGGATGTATGATATTTTTGTGTTGCCTACTTGTTGGAATAATCTGCTAACCTAACTCTACCTATAGATACCCATAGCTGCTTTATACATGTTAATTGACCTTAGTTTGGGTGATTGGGATTTGTCTAAAGTTAAATAGTATTTATATATCTTTATCTATCTATCTATCTATCTATCTCTATATCTATCTATCTGTCTATATATCTATCTATCTATCTGTCTATATATCTATCTATCTATCTGTCTATATATCTATCTATCTATCTGTCTATATATCTATCTATCTGTCTATATATCTGTCTATCTATCTATCTATCTATATATCTATCTATCTATCTGTCTATATATCTATCTATCTGTCTATCTATCTATCTATCTATCTATCTATCTATCTGTCTATATATCTATCTATCTATCTATCTACATATATCTATCTATCTATCTGTCTGTCTATAAATCTATCTATCTGTCTATCTATCTATCTATCTATCTATCTATCTATATATCTATCTGTCTATATCTATCTATCTATCTATCTATCTATCTATCTATCTATCTATATATCTATCTATATGTCTATATATCTATCTATCTGTCTATATATCTATCTATCTATCTAACTGTTACTCCTCTCCTTTGCTCTTTCTTTCCTCCTTCACTTCTCTCTTCATTCTTAGGGACCTCTCACCCCCTCCCCCCCCCACCCCCAACATGTCTATCCCCCCTCAACGTTAACTTTAAGAGCCTTCCACCATCTTATCTTCTCCTTTGGTCTTCTTCTTCACTTCTTAGCAACTCTCCCCTCCCAAACCTGTCTACAATGACCCACCCACCTTTAAGGGGGCCCACCTCGCTTTGCTTCACTTTCTCTCCCTCTCTCTTTGGTTTGTATCCATTCGGCCCCATTCAGCCTACTGTTTTAAGACGTTTATCCCCATCCAGGTGTTGATTTCTTCCTGGCGAGCGATATCGAGCCAGCATTGTATGAAGAAATCCGGCTTCGCCGGAGAAATTTTTCTTTCGAAAAATGTACAAATTTAGCTTGCTGTCAAAACAAAAATATATATATGCTGGCTCGCTACCGCCCGCCAGGAAAATATTGACACCTGGATGGGGATAATCGTCTTAAAACAGTAGGCTGAATGGGGCCGAATAGATACAAGCCAGAGAAAGAGAGAAAAGGAGAAAGATAAAACAAAAAAACGGTGCCCCCCCTTAATGCAACTCGACAAAACACTCCCGTACACTAATACATCAACAACCTATCACATTGTATCTGCAAAATGGGCAACACGGGTACTTACATGCTGTCCATCCCGAGAGTAGGTGTCTGTCTCACCAGGGGGAACCACATCCTGAAAAACCACACATATACGAGTTAAGGGGAGGTTTTTAGGTTTTCCCTAGACTTCCATCAAGCTTAAAATTACACACCCTAGAACCCCTTTCAAGATAAATTTGTACATTTTTCGGTAGAAAAATGTCCAGGCCGAAGGCCGGTTCCTCTTAAAATACAGGCTCGCTATCGCTCTCCAGGAAAAAATCAACACCTAAATGGAACAAAACGTTTTAAAATTGACAGAAATGGGACGAAAGTTCTTAAAATTGGCAAACTAATGGGGCGAACGTCTTAAAATTAAACAAGCAATGGGGCTAAATATCAGGGAGAAAGGGGCCAAGAAAAAAAAATCCCTCAAAGTGGAAATCTCCCCTTAACACTGGAAGGCTTAGCTATTTTTAAAATCCCCACTACATAATATATACCAAACAAAATAAATCAATCAATAAATAAAGATAAAAACAAAATATACAGTATATACCCCTTTAACCCTTTGAGTACCAGCGACGTGTGTTGCATTGTATTCTAGCTATATTTAGACGACATTATGCAGCTTAGGAAGGATCTGTGGTAGTTAACCCTTATTTAGCGGGCTAGGTGGTCAATTTGACCGTAGCGCCCAGCGGGGGGTTTGTACCCTAAATAGGGTTGTTTCCGTGCTCATTTTCATGCCCAAATAAGACCCAGAGCGTAAAACAAGTATCTATCCCTGAAAGGGCGTAAACAGAGCTTTCCAATGACACCCACACCATCCTTGTACGACCACTGGTTCTCTTGCAACACGAGTGCAAAAACCCTGAAATAAGGTAATTTCCTTACATAATTCCCTGTGTAGCGAGTGAGAAAGGAGGGGGGAAAGTAGAATACAGTTCAGTATGTCCACGGTGGTCGTGGGGACCGGTCATAGGGTTGCTACGCTCGTCCCACCGCTCAGCTCTCTCTCTCAGCAACATTACGTGCTGAAAATGGCGCTCGACAGATGTCGCGCGCCGCCAATTAGGCCAGATTTATTTCATTCGACATATGTTGCGCACCGCCAGTTAGGGGTTAAAAAGGTCGGTTGAGATAGTTTGAAGCCTTATTATTGCTAGAGATCCTTCCTAAGCTGAATAAAATCGTCTAGTAGTTGCCAGAATATGATAAAAGGGACGTCCCTGGTGCTGTAGGGGTTAAGGGGAGATGTCCACTTGAGGGATTTTTTTCTCGACTCTTTTCTCCCTCATGTTTAGCCCCATTGATTTTGAGATTTTAAGATCTTCGCCCCATTAGTTTGACAATTTTAAGAACTTTTGCCCCATTTATGTAACTTTTAAGATCTTTCGTGCCATTTAGGGGTCAATTTTTTACTGGCGAGTGATAGCGAGCCTGTAATTTAAGAGTAACCGGCCTCCGGCCGGGACATTTTTCTACCGAAAAATGTAAAAATTTATCTTGAAAGGGGGTCTAGGGGGTGTAATCTTAAGCTTGATGGATATCTAGGGACCAAACTAAATACCTCCCCTTAACAAAGAGTAACATGAAACCAACATGACAGCAATTCTCTCATCCCAATCCCAAGGCCCCTGGGGAGCTTCCTGGCCCCCCTCCGAGGACCCACTTTGTTTACCTCGGGGGGATTTTGACCTAGTATTGAAGGGGCGTGGTGGGAGGAGAACAAATACACTGACGAAGGGGAATTATTGAAGGGGTGTGATGGGTGGAGAACAAACACACAGACGAAGGGGAATTATTGAAGGGGTGTGATGGGTGGAGAACAAATACACTGACGAAGGGGAATTATTGAAGGGGTGTGATGGTATAGCAAAACACAGACGAAGGGGAATTATTGAAGGGGTGTGATGGGTGGAGAACAAACACACAGACGAAGGGAAATTATTGAAGAGGTGTGATGGGAGGAACAAACACACAGACGAAGGGGAATTATTGAAGGGGTGTGATGGGTGGAACAAACACACAGACGAAGGGGAATTATTGAAGGGGTGTGATGGGAGGAACAAACACACAGACGAAGGGGAATTATTGAAGGGGTGTGATGGGAGGAACAAACACACAGACGAAGGGGAATTATTAAAGGGGTGTGGTGGGAGGAACAAACATACAGACGAAGGGGAATTATTGAAGGGGTGTGATGGGTGGAACAAACACACAGACGAAGGGGAATTATTGAAGGGGTGTGATGGGTGGAGAACAAACACACAGACGAAGGGGAATTATTGAAGGGGTGTGATGGGTGGAACAAACACACAGACGAAGGGGAATTATTGAAGGGGTGTGATGGGTGGAGAACAAACACACAGACGAAGGGGAATTATTGAAGGGGTGTGATGGGTGGAGAACAAACACACAGACGAAGGGGAATTATTGAAGGGGTGTGATGGGTGGAGAACAAACACAGACGAAGGGGAATTGTTGAAGGGGTGTGATGGGTGGAGAACAAACACAGACGAAGGGGAATTATTGAAGGAGTGTGATGGGCGGAGCAAACACACAGACGAAGGGGAATTATTGAAGGGGTGTGATGGGAGGAGAACAAACACACAGACGAAGGGGAATTATTGAAGGGGTGTGATGGTATAGCAAAACACACAGACGAAGGGGAATTATTGAAGGGGTGTGATGGGAGGAACAAACACACAGACGAGGGGGAATTATTGAAGGGGTGTGATGGTATAGCAAACACACAAACAAAAGGGAATTAAGGTATTGGCTGAGGTATAGTGCAAACCATGAGTACAAGAAAGGTCAATGTCAGAAACTAGACGATCAATTATCAGTTCCATTGGTCCTATAAACACCAATGTCATCAATGTATGTTGTGTGCCAAACTAAGCCAATTGACACACATACACACACACGCACACATATACACACACACTCAGACACACACACGCACACACACACATACACACACACACACACACACACGCACACATACACGCACACGCACACACTCACACACACCCACACACACTATAAGTTCAATATAGCTTCAAAGGGATGCCAGAACACACTTGCAAATCCAAAGTTGACTACAAATACTCTCGTGCGATACCCCTTTAACCCCTTCAGTACCGGTGACGTTCTTTCCATCATATCCTGGCAACTATTAGACGATTTGACACGGCTTAGGAAGGATCTGTGGTACCTAAAGGGATGAAATGAGATAGTCTGTAGCCTTTCAATTGCTAGAGATCCTTCCTAAGCTGAAAAAATCATCCAATTGTCGCCAGAATATAGATAGAAGGAGTACAAAGGAGTACAAAGGACGTCACCGATACAGCAGGAGTTAACACATATGTATTAAGGGAGCCCACTTCGCTTTTTGTTTATCTTTCTCTCCCTCTCTCTTTGGCTTGTATCCATTCGGCCCCATTCAGCCTACTGTTTTAAGACGATTACCCCCATCCAGGTGTCAATAGTTTCCTGGCGAATGGTAGCGAGCCAGCATATATATATATATATATTTTTTTTTTTAAAGCAACCTAAATGTATACAAAATATTGATTTAAATATCTCCCGCGAAGCCGCATGTCTCTGTACAATACTGGCTCGCTATCGCTCGCCAGGAAGCAATCGACACCTGGATGGGGATAAACGTCTTAAAACAGTTGTCTGAATGTGGCCAAATGGATACAAGCCAGAGAAAGAGAGAAAAGAAGAGAAAGAGAAAAAAAGCGGGTGACCCCCCTTAAGGAATCCTGGTATGGCCCGCACCTCTATTGTGTTGAACGGTATTAATCTGATAGCTGCATGTTAGCTTGTCCGGACTCTTATATGTAGCTTTTAGCACTCGTGTAGTCTGTTTGAGCTTTGGGTGAGAACTGGATCCTCTCTTTATCTGTTTGTTTTGTTTTGTTTTGTTTTGTTTTGTTCTCTCTCTCTCTCTCTCTCTCTCTCTCTCTCTCTCTCTCTCTCTCTCTCTCTCTCTCTCTCTCTCTCTCTCTCTCTCTCTCTCTCCTCTCTCTCTCTCGCTCTCTCTCTCTCTCTCTCTCTCTCTCTCTCTCTCTCTCTCTCTCTCTCTCTCTCTCTCTCTCTCTCTCTCTCTCTCTCTTTCTCTCTCAACGCATATATTTTACAGACTAGCGAGACCCGTAAGTTAGAAAGGCTGAGCATGGCCATAGGATCAAGGTTTGAGCCCGACTGTTCCCAAGACGGCCCAGTCAGTGATCTATCTCATACCCACACACACACACTGCTATGTTAGTGTGTGGATCCTGATTACACCTATACCACCAAACCTACCGCGGGTTTGTCATGCAGATTGGTACATGCGTCGGACTGTTATAGATGGTACTGGTAACCTGTATTAGGGCGAGAACTAGGTGCGAGGGCTGATACACAACTTAATCTTGGAGGGCTCTACAGTTGCTCGGGTCAAGTGTTGCCCCTCTCCGGGATCCTATACTTTACATTAGTAGTAATTAGTAGTCAAGGGGAGATTTCCACTTGAGGGATTTTTTTCTTTACCCCCTTCTCCCTCATGTTTAGCCCCATTGCTTTTGAGATTTTAAGACGTTCGCCACATTAGTTTGGCGACTTTAAGAACTTTCACCCAATTTATGTCACTTTTAAGACCTTTCGTCCCATTTAGGTGTCGATTTTTTCCTGGCAAGCGATAGCGAGCCTGCAATTTAAGAAGAATCGGCCTTCGGCCGGGACAATTTTCTACCGAAAAATGTACAAATTTATCTTGAAAAAGGGTCAAGGGGGTGTAATTTCAAGCTTGATGGAAGTCTAGGAAACACACTAAAAACCTCCCCTTAAGGCGAGAACTGGGAGTGATATCTTAAACAGACCACCAAGGGGGCTGGTCATGCTCGAACCAGTGAACTGTGAAAGAGACTAACTGTTCAAATGTTAATAACCGGTTATACAAAGTTGTTAAGAGAATACACATTCCTGATGATGGGAATACAAAACAAATGGTGTTGGAGTGCAAATACGTAAATTATGAGTGTGCTGTGAAAGAGAGTTCAAATGTTAATAACTTGCTATTATAAAATGTTGATAAGAGAGTACAAATTCATGATAATGGGAATACAAAAGATGATGATGGAGTACAAATACGTAAACTACGAGTGTGCCGTGAAAGAGAGTTCAAATGTTAATAGCTTGCTATAAAATGTTGATAAGAGAGTACAAATTCATGATGATGGGAATACAAAAGATGGTGATGGAGTACAAATACGTAAATTATGAGTGTGCTGTGAAAGAGAGTTCAAATGTTAATAACTTGCTATTATAAAATGTTGATAAGAGAGTACAAATTCCTGATGATGGGAATACAAAAGATGATGATGGAGTACAAATACGTAAAGTCAGTCAGTAGCCAGCCCTTACTGCAACAAGGGGTAGGGAGGATCAGCAAGAGACACGAGAAAGGAAAAAGAGGTGACTGGAGAAGAACACATATAACAGTTCGCCCACAGGCAGCAAGCACACAAGCATTCAGAAGCACCAATCACTCATCAGCCCCCGAAATCAATGGCTTCACCTCAGTTATACCTCCGGACAAGGTCTCTTCACATCAACATCTGGGATAAAGACCTTCCAGGTTTGTCATTTAAGGGGGGATGGTTCACTTTTTGGGCGATTTTTGCATGTATTCATTATTTTTCTAGTTTCCTCCCTAGACTTCCATCAAATTTAATAAAACATCCATTAGATCCCCCTTCTATAGTAATTTGTACATTTTTCGGCAGAAAAATTTCCCGGCCGAAGGCCGGTTCTTCCAACATTACAGGCTCACTATCGTTCGCCAGGGAAACAATCGACACCTAAACAGCCGGAAAGGTCTAAATATTGACGAAGAAATGGGGCGAGAGGTCTGAAAATCGACTAACTAATGGGGCAAACATCTTAACATCTACGAACAAATAAGAATAGGAGAAGTTAAGAGTAAGAAAGAGTAAGAACAAGTCAAATTAAGAAGAAAGAACATGTAAAGAGGAAATACAATAATAATAATAATAATAATAATAATAATAATAATAATAATAAATATTAATAATAATAATAATAATAATAATAATAATAATGGAAATAACAACACTAGAATAATAATAATAATAATAATAATAATAATAATAATAATAATAATAATAATAACAACAATATAATAATAAGAATAATAAAGTTACCTATTTTTTCTACTACGTTGACAACTCAGTGTGAGAGTAATAGAAAAACCACTTGACCACCCAGGGAGTTGACTATGTTTGGACAGGTGAGTTGTGGAAGGGAGTACACGGGTTGCTAATGGCGTACAGGTGTTGCAAAGGTTGATGCAGAGGTTGAACACAGGTAATTATGTTTGTTGAGGATAGAGATGTGTAATAGGAGAGAGAGAGAGAGAGAGAGAGAGAGAGAGAGAGAGAGAGAGAGAGAGAGAGAGAGAGAGAGAGAGAGAGAGAGAGAGAGAGAGAGAGAGAGAGAGAGAGAGAGAGAGAGAGAGAGAGAGAGAGAGAGAGAGAGAGAGAGAGAGCATGGACTCTTGGATCGTATAAATGTCAATGTTTAAACAAATAAACTAAGTGAACGAAAGCTTCTCTTCACCAAATGAATAAATTATAAATACTGAGAAGAAATCAATGAAAAACGCCTTACATACATGTCGGCAAGTACAACAATATTTAACGAAACAAAATAAATCACAATAGATGAAACTGCACATTACCACTAATTAACCCATTCAGTACCAGGGACGTCCTTCTCATCCTATTCTGGCAAGTATTAGACGATTATATTCAGTTTAGGGAGGACCTCTAGCAATAAATCAGGCTTCAAACTATCTCGACTAACCCTAAATACCACAGATCCTTCCTAAGCTGCATACTATCGCCTAAATATAGCTAGAATAAAATATAACACGTCGCTGGTACTTAAAGGGTTAAATAAGGACTACTGCATTGGTCATTGCATTTTCTTTATCTCTTGCGAAGCCCCGAGAACACATGCTGTGATAAGATTACTGCCAAAAAAGGATATACTAAACAACTGCTGGTCATGGTGGGTGCATACCATTCTCAACAAACCGTAGTTATGCTTGATGGAGATCTATGGAGGAAATGAGCAAATAAATACGCCCATGCCCCCTTAACTACTAGACGATTTTATTCAGCTTAGGAAGGATCTCCAACAATAATAAGGCTTCAAACTATCTCAACCGAGCTTTTTAATGATCACAGAACCTTCCTAAGCTGCATAATATCGTCTAAATATAGCTAGAATACAATACAACACACGTCCCTGGTACTCAAAGGGTTAAAACAAGAATGAGGTGTTGCAAAGGCAGCTATGTCAAACAGTATGGCAGTCTGTATTACACACCGTAGCTGTGGAAATGTTAACCCTTTCATATAATTGGTACCGCCCTTTTAACTTTTATTCTGGCTACTAATAGAGGATTGTCTTCAGTTTATAGACGGCTTCCAACAACTAACTGGCTTCGAACTGTTTCACTTCACCCTTTTCACTACCACAGATCTTTCCTAAACTGCAAAAAAAGAGGTCTAAATGTAGCAAAAAAAGAGGTCTAAATGTAGCAAAAAAAGAGGTCTAAATGTAGCAAACAAAGAGGTCTAAATGTAGCAAACAAAGAGGTCTAAATGTAGCAAAAAAAGAGGTCTAAATGTAGCAAACAAAGAGGTCTAAATGTAGCAAACAAAGAGGTCTAAATGTAGCAAACAAAGAGGTCTAAATGTAGCAAGAATATAATAAGAAAAAAAAAAACGTCGCCGATACAGTAGGGTTAAGGGGGTAGTACTCGTATTTTCGGGACCCCCTTCTCCCTCACGTTTAGCATATTAGTTTTGAGGTTTTAAGACGTTCGTTCCGTTAGTTTGGCGATTTTGAGACCTTTCGCCTACATTTTGTATCAATATTTAGACCTGTCGTGCCCTTTAGGTGTCGATTTCTTCCTGGCGAGCGATAGCGAGCCTCTAATTTAAGAAAGAACCGGCCTTAGGCCGGGAAAAATTTCTACCGAAAAATGTACAAAATAATCTTGAAAGGGGGTCTAAGGTGTGTTTTTCTAAGCTTGATGGAGGTCTAGCGAGGAAACTCAAAAATTAAATAAATACATAAATTTATAGACCGAAAACCAAGTGCTACCCCCTTACCCATTGACAACACAACACCCACCGTAGCTGTGAAAATGTTAACAAATGTTGCGGCAGGGAGAGCAATAGACTGCGGCCTATCAGTTTCTACCGTTCACAACCCCGTCCCTACCACAACCCAGCACAGGCGCTACCAAAAGTCCGTAGACAACCCTGATGAGAAGTTGTATACCCCTCAGGAGTCTAACATGTAAACTTGACGAACCTGTGAAGTAAACCAAATTAGATCACGACTATTAGTGCTTGACATGATTGTGGATTATTAAATTACGTGTGTTAAGGAGAGATATCTACTTGAGGGATTTTTTTTCTGGACTCCTTTCTCCCTTATGTTTAGCCCCATTGTTTTTCTAATTTTAAGACGTTTGCCCCATTATTTTGACGATTTTAAGAACTTTCAACCCATTTCTGTCAATTTTAAGACCTTTCGTGCCATTTAGGTGTCGATTTTATCCTGGCGAGCGATAGCGAGCCTGTAATTTAAGAGTAACCGGCTTTTAGCCGGGACATTTTTCTACCGAAAAATTTACACATTTATCTTGAAAGGGGCTCAAGGGGGTGTAATCTTAAGCTTGAAGGATATCTAGGGACCAAACTAAAAACCTCCCCTTAAGCCGGTATCACACGAGAGCTATTATAGTCAACATTCGATGATCAACATTTTTCTGGCAACACTTCTGGCGTACTTTGCACTGGTATCGGGAACTAGACTGATGATAGATGAATTTAGGTGACCGAAATATTTCAAATGTTGACCTCATAAGCTGCCTGACCAATGTTGAGGATAAATGTTGTGGGAAAAAGTGCTCGTGTGATACCGGCTTTATGCTTTTGAGGGTCGTGATGGGGGTCTTATCAGGGGTATGGGGTGAGTTTTTGAAGCCAACTGTACACCTATATAGCCCACGTCACCGTAGTTTGTCACTGTACACCTCACCATACATGCTGGTCCCGCGAGTCTATTTCCTCCAACCTACTGTACTATAGGTAACGCCACCGAACTTGACAAAAATCTCGATCCCTGACCTCTTCGTAACTCAAAAAGACCTTGAGCAAACTGGCTGTAAATGTCAACACCTATTTTCTGGTGGACTCCTCCCAAATGATTGAAATATCAGCCCAATTGCTTTCATTCATTTTGAGTTATAAGAAGTTAAGGGGTCCAGATGGTTGTCAAGTTCGATGGCGCTACCTATAGGAGTATTTCGTACTGACATCATGCAGGGTTACCAAATCAAGTCCGGTACACAGCAAATAAATGTGGAAAATAGCTAGACAAAACGCACAATCTCTACAATCTCTCTCTAAAATGGCTCAAATTTACAGAATATCGCTAGAATTCATGTCGCTAGATGTAAATGTTGCCTCTAGATCGAAAGAAATGCCTCTGATATAGCGGGAAAGTAGCTAAATTGGCAACACTACTGGCATGTAACACCACCCTTTCTCTCTTTCTCGGCCATTTGACTCTCTACATACATACAAGAAAGTTCCGATGTACAGTATTTTAATTGGACTGCTTTGATACATTTACATAAATGTGCAATTGGTTGAATTAAATTAGACCAAGACAGGTTAAGCTAGGTTGTTAGCACATATATATAAAACCTGAGCCGTAACATTCATAAACCTTTGAATGTAAATCATTGTTAAAATCAAATTCCGATCTATCTGGGATATATACAGTATATACCGTGTGTATATACAGTATATATATATATATATATATATATATAATATTGACAAAGAAACGGGGCGATATGTCTCAAAATCGCCTAACTTTTTTTTTTTTTTTTTTTTTTTTTCTTAAAATATCAAAACTAATATACTAAACATGAGGGAGAAGGGGGTCCAGCCAAAATAACCATCCTCCCTTAAAAAATTTATTATGTGTATAATATTTGTTAAGAGTCTAGGTTGTATTAAAGGGGTCACAGCCTTTTTTAGCTTTCTCTCCTTTTCTCTCATTCCTTGGCTTGTATCCATTCGGTCCCATTCAGCCAACTGTTTTAAGACGTTTATCCCCATCCAAGTGTCGATTTCTTCCGGGCGAGCGAAAGCGAGCCAGCATTGTATGGAGAAATCCGGCTTCGCCGGAGACATTTTTCTATCGAAAAATGTACACATTTAGCTTGCTATCAAAACAAAAATATATATATGCTGACTCGCTACCGCTCGCCAGGAAAATATTGACACCTGGATGGGGGTAAACGTCTTAAAACAGTAGGCTGAATGGGACCGCATGGATACAAGCCAAAGAGAGAGGGAGAGAAAGAGAATCAAAGCGAGGTGGGTTCCCTTAAGACACTTATTACTGTATGTGTAATATTTGGTAAGCGTGTAGCTAGGTTGTATTAAGGAAACCCGCCTGTGGTTCTGGTCCCCTTTCTTTCTTTCTCTTCTCTGGGGGGTGGGGGGGTGTGTGGCTCTCCTCTCCTTCCACCATACCCCCCCCCCCCCTTAATTTACCAACATTGTAAGGGCCTGTTGTTGTTGGTACGGGGGGAGTGATGGGCACGGGGCATGACTGAAAGGAAAGGAAATGAAGCGGAGGAGTGAGGAATGGGTAGGGATAGAAGGATAGGAGTGGGTAGGAAGGATAGGAATGGGTAGGAAGGATAGGAATGGGTAGGAAGGATAGGAATGGGTAGGAATAGGAGGAAAGGAGAGGAGAGGAAGGATAGGGATAGCAGGATAGGAATAGATAGGAATATCAGGAAAGAGAATCAGAGAGAATACAAATAGATAGCGATATAAGCAAAGGACATGATAGAATGAATAGGAATAGATAGGAATGAATAGGAATAGATAGGAATGAATAGGAATAGATAGGAATAGATAGGAATGAATAGGAATAGAAGAAACTGAAATAGGAGACAATATGAATAGAAGGGAAGGAAAGAAAGAATATGAATAGATAGAAATAGAAGGATAGAAGTAGATAGGAAGGAAAGGAAAGAAAGAATATGAATAGATAGGAATAGAAAGATAGAAGTAGATAGGAAGGGAAGGAGAGAAAGAATATGAATAGATAGAAATAGAAGGATAGAAGTAGATAGGAAGGGAAGGAAAGAAAAAATAAGATTACATAGGAATGGAAGGAAATGAAAGGAGAGAACAATAAGAATAGAAGTGAATGTAATGGGTGAAAGAATAGGAAGATAGAAATAGAAGGAAGGGAAAGGAGAAACAAAGAAGAAAGATGGGTGAAGTTGGATAAGCACAGGGGAAGGAGAACTTTAAGGGGAGGTCTCCACTTGAGGGATTTTTTCCTTGACCCCTTTCTCCCTCATGTTTAGCCCCATTGCTTTTGATATTATAAAACGTTTGCCCCATTAGTTTAGCGATTTTAAGAACTTTCACCCCATATTAAGTCCTTTCGTGCAATTCAGGTGACGAGTTTATCCTGGCGAGCGATAGCGAGCCTGTAATTTAAGAGGAACCGGCCTTCGGCCGGGACATTTTTCTACCGAAAAATGTACAAATTGATCTTGAAAGGGACTCAAGGGGGTGTAATTTTAAGCTTGATGGAGGTCTAGGGAACAAACTAAATACCTCCCCTTAATGGAAATGAGAGGAGTGAGAGGATAAAGTTGGAGGAGAGATAGGTAGAGGGGAATAAAAAGAGGAGAAGGAAAATGAAAGAAAGGATAGGAATAGATATAATGAATAAAGTTGAAAGAAAGATGGGTGGAGAGGAATAAGAAGCAGACAGACAGACAGACAGACAGACAGACAAAAGCAAAGAAGATAACAGAGACCAAATAGATTGGACAGGATCTAGGGTAGGATAAGGTGGAAAAAATGGAAACAGGACTGGGCAGTGAGGGGTCGTCTATAGGGACATTTTTGACCATCTATTTACAGTGTACCATGTTTGATACCTCTAAACTTTAATCACTTACAACATTCATATGGTGAAAATCCAGTGGAAGTCTTTCTAATGCATTGTTTCATATTTGTTTATTCATATTAATATTACATATTATCTATATATATATATATATATTTGGTTTATTTTGTGTCTATAATTCAATATTGTATGTAACAATTGAGGACATGTGTACCTTATGGTATCTGATCCTCATTGTCACACTGTAAATTGTATGAACTGAATTAGATATTACGTTTTTTTCCACCAACCAACTTCACCTCTAAACTCAATTAATGAAATCAACAAATACATGTGGCACTCCGAGGACTCGAACCCAGGATACTCACACCGAAATTCCGCGCACTATGCATTACGCTATCAAGGTAGTTTATGTAATGTATAATGTTTGTGACAATAAACTCTTTTTAATTGAATTGAATTGAATTGGAAGCATAAGTCAAATCTGCAACAATCGCCATGCACAGCACTTCCTCACTTTCACTTATAACACTTCCTTCTACTCCTTGACAATTTGAATTGAAATTATAATTGAAATATCTGAATTTAGCCAACAAAATGTCAATACATTGCATATTGTTTAAAGAGTGAGCCTAAAGAAAGTGAAGTCTCTTAAGGGGAGATTTCCACTTGAGGGATTTTTTTCTTGACTCCTTTCTCCCTCATGTTTAGCCCCATTGCTTTTCGAATTTTAAGACGTTCGCCCCATTATGTTGACGATTTTAAGAACTTTCGACCCATTTCCGTCAATTTTAAGACCTTTCGTGCCATTTAGGTGTCGATTTTATCCTGGCGAGCGATAGCGAGCCTGTAATATAAGAGGAACCGGCTTTCAGCCGACATTTTTCTACCGAAAAATGTACAAATTTATCTTGAAAGAGGGTCAAGGGGGTGAAATTTTAAGATTGCTGGAGGAGTAGAAAACAAACTAAAATCCTCCCCTTAAAAGGCACATTCTGTATATGTTTTTGCCTCGAGTTGAATCTCACGTAAAAAGTACACTCATATATGGGCGAATACGGCACATAAACCTTCTGCACATATACAGTATTATACCCATACACACACCTACATACACACACCTACATATACACACCTACATATATATATACCCATACACACACCTACATATACACACCTACATATATATATATATATACCCATATACACACCTACATATACACACCTACATATACACACCTACATATATATATACCCATACACACACCTACATATACACACCTGCATATATATATATATATACCCATACACACACCTACATATACACACCTACATATACACACCTACATATATATATACCCATACACACACCTACATATACACACCTACATATATATATATATATACCCATATACACACCTACATATACACACCTACATATACACACCTACATATATATATACCCATACACACACCTACATATACACACCTACATATATATATATACCCATACACACACCTACATATACACACCTACATATATATATATATATACCCATATACACACCTACAGTACATACACATGGACTATAAATACATTCCCTGATACAAAAGTATGTGCACATAAATACACAATATGCACACTTACCCACAGCATGTCTCACTCCCTTGACTGGAGCAAGACCTCACGGGCCTCACCGTGTTCAGCGGTAGAGCGTAAAGGCTATCAGCCTATGCCCGAGAGGGAGTAGTTGGAATATAGAAAAAAAAACAAAAAACGGTACTGTCGCGTACGGAAACACAAAGACTGTCCATAATTACAAACACATACACATATATACTGTAGAGCCATGCACATATATACTGTAGAGCCATGCACATATTATATACTGTAGAGCCATGCACATATAATTATGACATAACATACGTATTTGGACTATGGTATCTACATGGAGTTAAGGGGAGGCAGACCGTTTTTCTGGACCCCTTCTCCCTAATGTTTAGCCCCACTAGTTTTGAGATTTTAGGACGTTGGTTCCATTAGTTTGGGGATTTTATGACCTTTCGCCCCATTTCGTTGTCAATTTAAGACCTTTCGTGCCATTTAGGTGTCGATTATTTCCTGGCGAGCGATAGCGAGCCTGCAATTTTAAGAGGAACCGGCCTTCGGTCGGGACATTTTTCGCTAGAAAACTGTACAAATTTATCTTGAAGGGGGGTCTAGGGGGTGTTATTGTAAGCTTGATGGAGGTCTAGGGAGGAAACTAAAAAAATATATGAATACATTAATTAATAGACCAAACAAACGGTCAGTCTCCCCTTAAATGTAGTTGAAATTACAGAAGTACAGTAACACACGAATACAGATTACCAGTTACATACATAAGCCACCGAAGGTACAGTCGCGCTAATAAGTCATGTCTCGGCACCAAGTATGTTTTGATCAATAATTGGTATCAGCAATATCTAAGCTCCATTTCTTCATATCGAGTGAAATATACAAACATGCTCCTACACATACCCACCCTATTCAACATCTGACAGACATTAATACAGCACAGAGCAAGCCAAACGTAATGACAGCTGGGACATGACTTATTAGCGCGACCGTACAGCTACAACACGAACCTTAAAAACCAGGTACTCAAACTCTCCCACTAGAAGGAAATTGGTCAACAGGAAAAGATACGGAATGGGACGAATCGCGGGCACCGAAGAAAGGAGAGGAAATGGCGTTCGCGGGGGAAATCGAACACGGGTCAGAATTTAACGGTAAGGAAATTGAAAGAAAATAGCCTGTTTATGAGAGCGATAATAACGGGTCCTGGTGATCTTCTTGTTGTAACAGAGACCGATAATTGAATTGTTGTTTTTTTTTTTTTAGTTACCTTTACCGTTTCAGTACAATGATGCGTATTTTCCGTATTGTTTTAGCTATTTTCCGTATTGTTTTAACTATTTTCCGTATTGTTTTAACTATTTTCCGTATTGTTTTAACTATTTTCCGTATTGTTTTAGCTATTTTCCGTATTGTTTTAGCTATTTTCCGTATTGTTTTAGCTATTTTCCGTATTGTTTTAGCTATTTTCCGTATTGTTTTAACTATTTTCCGTATTGTTTTAGCTATTTTCCGTATTGTTTTAACTATTTTCCGTATTGTTTTAGCTATTTTCCGTATTGTTTTAACTATTTTCCGTATTGTTTTAGCTATTTTCCGTATTATTATAGTTATTTGTCGTATTATTTTAGCTAACTTTAGTTATATTTAAGCATTGTAATGTATCTCGAGAATCAAATAGGCAACAACTAATTCAGGTAATACTATAACTTCAACAGGTCCTTCTTAAGCTGAATACGGTTCACTAAAAGGGTAACTGGCATCATCGTCCTCAAAGGGTTAACATTATAATAACAGTCCATGGTATTGCAATGTGCCAGATGTTGCAAGAAACCCCTAAATGCTCAATTAAGGGGAGGTATTCAGTTTATTCCCTAGACCTCCATCAAGCTTTAAAATACCCCTTTTCAAGATTAATTTGAACATTTTTCGGTAGAAAAATGTCCAGGCTGAAAGCCGGTTCCTCTTAAATTACAGGCTCGCTATCGCTCGCCAGGATAAAATCGACACCTAAATGGCACGAAAGGTTTTAAAATTGACAGAAATGGGTTGAAAGTTCTTAAAATAGTCAAAATAATGGGGGCAAACGTCTTAAAATTAGAAAAACAATGGGGCTAAACATGAGGGAGAAAGGAGTCCAGAAAAAAATCCCTCAAGTGGACATCTCCCCTTAAAACTGTTACAACCCTTTACAGCAACAGAGTAACGGGAACATTAATTGTTTACAGCAACAGAGTAACGGGAACATTAATTGTTTACGTGGAATCAACATTAATTAAGGAGGGTATAACATCTGGTCCTGCTTCTCCCTCATGCTTAGCCCTATTATTTATCAGATTTTAACACATTTGCCCCCATTAGTTTGACGATCTTAAGACCTTTCGGACCAATTAATTGTCGATTTTTTGTTTCCTGGCGATCACCTATTCTCCCTCCTACAAGGCGTCTATCGGTAGCCAGACTAAACTGTCAAAACTGGTCATAATCCTCTCAATAGGTTATTAAAGATAGTTATTATGTATTTCCTTCCTAGACGTCCTTATTAAACTGCATAAAATCGTCTAATAATAGCCAGAACATAATGAAGGAACGCGTCATAGTATCCTGAAGGGGCTACTTATATCACCCATATTTCTCACCTTATTTCAGCCTATTTCCTTTCCATTCTCCTCTCAGCCCGTCCGCTAGTCGTCAAATACCACCTCCAGTCTCTTTCCGCACTTCTGGCACTCGAATATCGCGCACAAATAACAAAAACAACTACGGGAAGAGCAAAGCGTCTTTACCGAGCGTCACCGTCTCTGGGAATCAAGCGAGAGTCTATAGTCCTCCACCTTGACACTTATACACAATAAAATAAATATCCAGCTTAAAAATCAACTAAACAATACAAACGTTAACTCAATATCATAATGTTGTTTATGGGAAGTGAAAATAATTATAAGGACCACCTAGAGTTAAATATGGAAGGTGATTTGATACCCTCTCCCGGTGGGTTCCCGGATGTCACGCGTTTCCCGCCAAGACCAAGGGTAGCTCTCGTTTTCTGTGAAAATGTATAATTTTGCTTGATCTGAATATAGGATTATACTGTATCATGTACACTAGCGCGGTTATATATACCGATGTGTATATACAGTATATATATATATATATATATATATATATATATATATATATATATATATATATATATACTGTACAGGATATATATATATATATATGTATGTATATATATGTACATATATATACAGTATATATACTGTGTATATATATATATATATATATATATATATATATATATATATATATATATATATATACAGTATATACTGTATATATATGTGTATATATAATATATATATATATATATATATATATATATATATATATATATATATATATATGTATATATATATAGATAGGCATATGGACGAGATGGGTTGGGTATGAGAGGGATCTGCCGGGTGTGGTCCAATCGGCGCCTAGCAGACCCCCGTAATCTTGTGTTAATCTCTGACCGTTTTTGGTGAGGTCAGTACTCAAGGTATTAGTGAGTTGGGTCTATAATTGGGCCTTGTAATTGGGGTTGGGTGTGACAGGGATCTGTCTTGTGTGGGCCGCTCGGCTTTTTGCAGACTCCCATTTTCTTATGTTCTTATATATATACAGTATATATATATACATTATATCAACCAGCATTAAACGGAAAAGGTATCATCTTTTATTGAAGTTTTTAATTGTGTATCTTGTATATTAATTCGGTTACAAATGCATCCACTTCACCATTTCAAGCGTTATTATCATATAGCCTATCCCTGTGCATAACATACATCAAACAAGAATATTGACTAAGTTTCGTGCTTTTAATAGCAAAACCCAAAAAATATCCAATGTGGAAGTAGGGTATAAAGGCAATCGTGACCTAGGCAAGCGAAGGACAATGACAGAAGAATGGGGGCAAGGAAAAGACACGTAATTTTATTTTTTAATTAAGAGTACGAAGAAGAGATGACAACGGTGAAACGGATGTGATCACAATAAAAAATAAATAAAAAAATAAAAAAATATAATAAAATAAAATAAAATAGATAATATTATATATATATATACCGGTATATATATATATATATATATATATATATATATAAATATATATATATATATATATATATATATATATATATATATATATATATATATATATATACACCAGAGAGGGTAATTAGATCATGTCCGTAGCCTGAAGAAATGAAAGAGGAAAAAAAGAACTTGATTGAATGGCCGAGTAAGGTAAGAATTCCTGCGAGGATTAATGGCGAGAAAGAAGAGTCATCGGATGAGACGGCAAAGTGAGAATTTCCATAAAAGTAGATACCAAATTTCCATAAAAGTTGATACCAAATTTCCATAAAAGTAGATACCAAATTTCCATAAAAGTAGATACCAAATTTCCATAAAAGTAGATACCAAATTTCTAGCGGTGAACATGCTTGACTGGGAAGTAAGGGTAAGAAAGTTTGAATGAAAGACCAGCATAAAATAAATCAAAATAAATATATAAGTCAAACAACCAAAAAATATATTGTTACAAAATAGCAAAACAATACTATATACTATTATAGCATGTGAATATTTAGATGATACGTTTCACAAAGCATTTTGAACGCAACAGGAATTGATTAACAACTATTTTGAACGCAACAGGAATTGATTAACAAATACTTGATCGAACAGAAGGATAACAATGATACGTAGGAGAAAAAGAACGCAAATTGGGGACAGGAGAAAAAGGGTGAAGCGTATTGTTGTTTGAGAAAAGAATGTCATACTGGGTTCGTATACCCAAAAAGGGTCTTAAGGGGAGATTTCCACTCGAGGGATTTTTTTCTTGACCCCTTTCTCCCTCATGTTTAGCCCCCATTGCTTTTTTAATTGTAAGACGTTCGCCCCATTATTTTGACGATTTTAAGAACCTTCGACCCATTTCTGTCAATTTTAAGACCTTTCGTGCCATTTAGGTGTCGATTTTATCCTGGCGAGCGACAGCGAGCCTGTAATTTAAGAGGAACCGGCTTTCAGCCGGGACAGTTTTCTACCAAAAAATTTACAAATTTATCTTGAAAGGGGCTCAAGGGGGTGTAATCTTAAGCTTGATGGATATCCAGAGACCAAACTAAAAACCTCCCCTTAAGTTAAGACGGTGTAAGGGTCAGGAACATAATATCCTAACGCTCTCTACGATATTTAGGATATAGGTTGTACGTCATAAATTATTTTATCGACACATCACACACTTTGAGTATTGCTGGAACGAAAATTAAAGATACAACGGTCATATACAGAGAAGTAAAGTCGTCAGTGTTTTGGATATTCAGATCCTGGCACAGAAAAGGTGAGAAGAGGTTATAGAATGGATGAAACGATGAGAAGACAAGAGACACAAAGAGAACCAAAGAAATGAATGAAACGATGAGAAGACAAGAGACACAAAGAGAACCAAAAGAAAGGAATGAAACGATGAGAAGACAAGAGACACAAAGAGAACCAAAGAAAGGAATGAAACGATGAGAAGACAAGAGACACAAAGAGAACCAAAGAAAGGAATGAAACGATGAGAAGACAAGAGACACAAAGAGAACCAAAAGAAAGGAATGAAACGATGAGAAGACAAGAGACACAAAGAGAACCAAAAGAAAGGAATGAAACGATGAGAAGACAAGAGACACAAAGAGAACCAAAAGAAAGGAATGAAACGATGAGAAGACAAGAGACACAAAGAGAACCAAAGAAAGGAATGAAACGATGAAGACAAGAGACACAAAGAGAACCAAAGAAAGGAATGAAACGATGAGAAGACAAGAGACACAAAGAGAACCAAAAGAAAGGAATGAAACGATGAGAAGACAAGAGACACAAAGAGAACCAAAAGAAAGGAATGAAACGATGAGAAGACAAGAGACACAAAGGAAACCAAAATAAATGTGAAACTGTAGGCGAGGGAGAGATAGGATGGAAAATAGGGTAATAGCTATGCCTCCCTGTAATATTTCAACCAGGTAGCATATTACAAAATATAAGCTACATAAGATATGAAGACGTACACTTATACATATACAATTTTAAGAAACTCACAACAAAAAATAAAGAAAATAAAACTGGTATCACACGAGCGCTTTTTCCAACAAAGTACTGTTGATTTTGGTTTGGCAGTTTGTAAATTAAAGTATTATAAGTATTCAGCTGCATGAGAGAGAGAGAGAGAGAGAGAGAGAGAGAGAGAGAGAGAGAGAGAGAGAGAGAGAGAGAGAGAGAGAGAGAGAGAGAGAGAGAGAGAGAGAGAGAGAGAGAGAGAGAGAGAGAGAGAGAGAGAGAGAGAGAGAGAGAGAAAAGAGAGAGAGAGAGAGAGGAGGGTATTGAGATGGTGGTGGTACTGGGGTGGGGTGGGAAACTTCTATTGTTATCTGACGCCCATAGTACTGTATCCCGCCCCTCCTTCTGTCCAGGGGGTTCTCTGTCTCTTCTGTCTCCTCCCGTCTCTTTCTCTCCTGCCCCTCCTTCTGTCCATGGGTTCTGTCTCCTCCAATCTCTCCCACCCCTCCTCCTGCCCAGGGGGTTCTGTCTCTTCTGTCTCTTTCTCTCCCCCTCGCCTCTCCTTCGGTCCCTGGGTTCTCTATCTCTTAGTATCCTCCCGTTTCTTTCTTCCTTTCTGTCTCAATATCTTTACTTACTCCCATTCTTCTGTCCATGGTTTCTGTCTCTTCTATCTCCTTCTGTCTCTTTCTTCCCTGTCTGTCTTCTTCTCCTTCCTCCTGTCTCTTTCTCTCCCGCCCCTCCTTCTGTCCATTGGCTTCTGTCTCTTCTATCTGTTACCCATCTCTTTCTGTTCTTATGTCTCTTTTATCCTTTCTCGTCCCTCCTTCGACCTGGCCATGGTTTCTGTCTCTCTTATCTCCTCCCGTTTCTTTCTTTCTCTCTCATGTTGTCTCTTCTATATCTTCTTGTCTCTTTCTTTCCTCTGTCTCATTCTCATTACCTCACATTTATCTCCCCCCTTCTGTTTATTTGATCTCCACCCGTCTATTTCTTCCCTTCTGTCTCATTCACCTTCCTCCTGCTCTGATCGTGGATATGTCTCTTTCTATTTCCTACTCTTTTCTCTGTTCGGTCTCAGTTTCCCTCCTCCCGTCTCTCCATCTGTCTCTGTTCTGTCTCTTCTATCTCCTCCCGTCCCTCCTGTATTTTTGTCTATATCCTACCGTCCCATTTGCTGTATATGTTTCCTTCCTCCCGTCTCTTTTCTATCTGTTTCTTTCTTTCTCCTCCAGTCAACTTTTTGTTACTGTACATTTCCTCTCAATCCGATTCTACCTCCCTACGTAGCTGTCTCTTTGAGGCTCTCATTTGTCTGCCCTCCATCTCAAATCTGTCTCTCCAGTCTCACTCCTGTCTCCTTAAGTCTATCACCCGTCTTCTTCACCCTCATTTCTGTCTCATCCAATTTTTCGCTTCCGTCACTCCTCAATTTTTCGATTCGTGCGTTTCGTTTCTTTGATTCGTAATATAACAAATTCTTATGCTTGCTGTTCTCTCCTGTCGCCCTTCCCGTCTGGTATACCCTATTCGCTTCTATTTCCGTCTCTTCTGATCTTCCGTCCCGTTGTTCACCTCTCCCCTTCCGTCTCGAATTAATTATATCCTTTCTGTTGGCCCCTTCTCCGTCTCTTTGACCCGTTTCTATTTTCCCTGTTTGTTCTTGATACCTGTTCACGTTTAAGCTCTCTCTCTCTCTCTCTCTCTCTCTCTCTCTCCTTTGTACTCTCTCCTGTGCTATCCTTGCATTCCACTTTCTCTCACTATCGGGTTTGCTGTCTCTACTAGCATTAAGTCTTGACCACCTCGTTGGGATCGTAAGGCTTGTGTGTCCAGTATATATATGTAAATCTCTGTAAATCTCTCTCTCTCTCTCTCTCTCTCTCTCTCTTCATCTTTGATATTCTTTCTTTTCACTTTCCCTTATTCCCAGGCTTCCTATTTCTACTAGAATTAAATCCTAACCACCTCGCTGGGATCGTAAGGCTTGTGTGGCCAGTGTATCTATGTAAATATCTGTAAGTAGCTGTAAATCACTGTAAATATCTCTCGCTCTCGCTCTCTCTCTCTCTCTCTCTCTCTCTCTCTCTCTCTCTCTCTCTCTTTTATCTGTTGTTTATCGGTGAAAATCAAGGTTCCTTATTCTCCCCTGACCCTCCTATTCATTCCCAGCCCATGGAAAACTCCGGACCCCACCACCAAAAAATACATCCTTGAAATATTCATTTTTCTTTCTATTTCACTTTCCTTTAATTTTACCGATTATAAAGTATATATATATATATATATATATATATATATATATATATATATACATCGACTATAAACGTCATTTGATTTTGCTCGAGTACACCTTATTTTAGCCTCATTCTCTCTCTCTCTCTCTCTCTCTCTCTCTCTCTCTCTCTCTCTCTCTCTCTCTCTCTCTCTCTCTCTCTCCCCCCCCCCCCCCTTCTCACCGTTCCTTTGTGTGTCAATCAGATGCCCATCACATATTCGGTGTCCGCGCTTACAATTCGCCTTTATCATTTATCCATTAATAATAAAAGCTAAACAAGGCATTGGTGATAGTGTGTGCATCATTGTTTCACAGTAGTATGTTATATTATACCGTGAGTTAAGGGCAGATCTCCACTTCAGGGAGTTTTTTCTTGACCCCTTTCTCCCTGATGTTTAGCCCCATTGCTTTTGATATTATAAAACGTTTGCCCCATTAGTTTATCGATTTTAAGAACTGTCACCCCATAGTAAGACCTTTTGTGCAATTCAGGTGTCGATTTTATCCTGGCGAGCGATAGCGAGCCTGTAATTCAAGAGGAACCGGCCTTCGGCCGGGAAATTTTTCTACTGAAAAATGTACAAATTTATCTTGAAAGGGACTCAAGGGGGTGTAATTTTAAGCTTGATGGAGGTCTAGGGAACAAGCTAAATACCTCCCCTTAAGTACTGCATCTGATTATAACTTGTAAAACAATATCCCATATCTCGATTATATTCACTATATATATATATATATATATATATATATACCGGTATATATATATATATATATATATATATATATAAGGAAAATATGGCAGAAGGGTTGTCTCTTTTTGCTGGTAACATTCAGGAAGCAAAGCCAAGTCATTGAAGTATGTAGAGCAGAGTATTAGATGGGTGTAGAGCAGAGTATTAGATGGGTGTAGAGCAGAGTATTAGATGGGTGTAGAGCAGAGTATTAGATGGGTGTAGAGCAGAGTATTAGATGGGTGTAGAGCAGAGTATTAGATGGGTGTAGAGCAGTATTAGATGGGGGTGTAGAGCAGAGTATTAGATGGGTGTAGAGCAGAGTATTAGATGGGTGTAGAGCAGAGTATTAGATGGGTGTAGAGCAGAGTATTAGATGGGTGTAGAGCAGAGTATTAGATGGGTTTAGAGCAGAGTATTAGATGGGTGTAGAGCAGAGTATTAGATGGGTGTAGAGCAGAGTATTAGATGGGTTTAGAGCAGAGTATTAGATGGGTGTAGAGCAGAGTATTAGATGGGTGTAGAGCAGAGTATTAGATGGGTTTAGAGCAGAGTATTAGATGGGTGTAGAGCAGAGTATTAGATGGGTTTAGAGCAGAGTATTAGATGGGTTTAGAGCAGAGTATTAGATGGTGTTGTTAGAGCAGAGTATTAGATGGGTTTAGAGCAGAGTATTAGATGGGTGTAGAGCAGAGTATTAGATGGGTTTAGAGCAGAGTATTAGATGGGTGTAGAGCAGAGTATTAGATGGGTTTAGAGCAGAGTATTAGATGGGTGTAGAGCAGAGTATTAGATGGGTTTAGAGCAGAGTATTAGATGGGTTTAGAGCAGAGTATTAGATGGGTTTAGAGCAGAGTATTAGATGGGTTTTGAGCAGAGTATTAGATGGGTTTAGAGCAGAGTATTAGATGGGTTTAGAGCAGAGTATTAGATGGGTTTAGAGCAGAGTATTAGATGGGTTTAGAGCAGAGTATTAGATGGGTTTAGAGCAGAGTATTAGATGGGTTTTGCAATGTATATTTCATTTAGATACTAAGTCTCAATTTAAG
>CM064495.1:4863771-4904185 GCA_032716605.1 Paralithodes platypus
TGTGTGACAGTGCGTGTGCGTGTGTGTATAACGACAGATGTTATCAAAACATTATATTTTACACACCGTACCCTAATATGAGTGAATGCTCTAAATACTATCCGAACCTGTCATTCTAGAAATAGCCAAAGGACGCAGTCACCCATTTTTGTTTTCTTTCCTTTTTATTTTCCCTTTTCCATAGACTTTTGATGTTCCGGAAGCAGAGAGGAGGATAATGATAGTAATATTAAGGTTTTACGGTTGTCTTATTAAAAATTGGGATAAATATGCAAAACGGGGGAAAGGGAAGGGGGTAATAAATCTAAAATTATAATAGCAAATTACATAGTCCGTGGTCTCCTTCTTATTCATGTGACAGTCGCCCCTGGAATTAGAAAACGGTTACTTTCGTTTTCCGATATTAGGTTGCTATGGAAAGTATATAAGAAAGATGCGTGTATAGTTAACCAGGACAGAGTACCAGGGACGTTCATTTCATCCTATTATGACAACTATTAGACGATATTAAACAGCTTAGGAAGGACCTCTAGCAATAATATGGCTTCAAACTATCTCAACCAACTCTTTTTAACAACCATAGATCCTTCCTAAGCTGTATAATATCGTTTAATTATAGCCAGACTAAATATACCACACGTCGCTGGTACTCAAAGGGTTAACGAAGTAATACGAACTTAAGCATTGAAACAAAAGCAAAGCAAATATAAAACTCTAGCGTTTATGACTACCAAAAAAATATATATATAAATAAATACAAAACAATACAATTCGGTTATACGAATAAATGCTTACCCACTTCTACTTGAGGGCATCATACGAGCAAGATATTATTAGCCTAGCAATAAATAAACACACATTTTAATAAATAAACACACATACGAGCAAACACACATTTTAACACAATAACACATTTTAACACAATAACACATTTGAACACAATAAACACACATTTTAATAAATAAACACACATACGAGCAAGATAGTATTAGCCTAGCAATAAATAAACACACATTTTAATAAATAAACACACATACGAGCAAACACACATTTTAACACAATAACACATTTTAACACAATAACACATGTTAACACAATAAACACACATTTTAATAAATAAACACACATACGAGCAAGATAGTATTAGCCTAGCAATAAATAAACACACATTTATAAACACAACCACTGATCACCTCACTGTAAGGTCAAGGCTAAAGGATATTAAGGGGAGGTTTTTAGTTTGGTCCGTAGATATCCTTCAAGCTTAAGATTACACCCCCTTGAGCCCCTTTCAAGATAAATTTGTACATTTTTCGGTAGAAAAATGTCCCGGCTGAAAGCCGGCTCCTCTTAAATTACAGGCTCGCTATCGCTCGCCAGGATAAAATCGACACCTAAATGGCACGAAAGGTCTTAAAATTGACAGAAATGTGTTGAAAATTCTTAAAATCGTCAAAATAATGGGGCAAACGTCTTAAAATTAGAAAAACAATGGGGCTAAACATGAGGGAGAAAGGAGTCCAGAAAAAAGTCCCTCAAGTGGATATCTCCCCTTAACTCTTCCATCATTCTTTGCGTCTAATGAAATATAACACTAAGAAAGGGAAAAGCACAATACACAGACACAACAAAAACAGTCATCACCGTGCACACAGACACAACAAAAACAGTCATCACCGTGCACACAGACACAACAAAAACAGTCATCACCGTGCACACAGACACAACAAAAACAGTCATCACCTCACCTCAAGCTAAACGTTAACAGGAGACGTATTTTAAAATGTATTCTATCTATATTTAGACGAATGTGTGCAGTTTAAGGGGAAATCTTCACTTGAGGGATTTTTTTCTTTACTCCTTTCTCCCTCATGTTTAGCCCCATTACTTTTGAGATTTTAAGACGTTCGCCCTAGTAGTTTGGACATTTTAAGACATTTTGCCCTATTTCTGTCAATTTTAAGACCTTTCGTGCCAATAAGGTGTCGATTTTGTCCTGGCGAGCGATAGCGAGCCTGTAATTTAAGAGCAACCGGCCTCCGGCCGGGACATTTTTCTACCGAAAAATGTACAAATTTATCTTAAAAGGGGGTCTAGGGGGTGTAATTTTAAGCTTGATGAAAACGTAGGGAACAAACTAAATACCTCCCCTTAAGAAACTAAATACCTCCCCTTAAGAAGGATCTGTGGTAGTAAAAATTATAAAGCGAGATATATCGAAGATTGTTAATTGCTGGAGGCCCCTTTTAAACTGAATGGAATCGTCTAATAGTAGCCAGAATAAAGTCAAAAGACGTCGCCGGTACTGAAGGGGTTATAGAGAAATGGGCTCATAAATAATCCCGGTATGTCTCAAGAATAAAAAAAAAAATATATATATATATATATATATATATATATATATATAAAATATAAAAAATATATATAAATATATATATATATAAAAGAAAGAGACATGTGAATACAAAAAAGTAACCCCAAACGGTCCCATAAATAAATACCCACCCAGTCATCAGCTCACCTCACACCCTTGTTTTAATCACTCTTATACCGACACTTAAGGGGAGGTATTTAGTTTGTTCCCTAGACCTCCATCAAGCTTAAAATTACACCCCCTTGAGTCTTTCAAGATAAATTTGTACATTTTTCGGTAGAAAAATTTCCCGGCCGAAGGCCGGTTCCTCTTAAATTACTGGCTCGCTATCGCTCGCCAGGATAAAATCGACACCTGAATTGCACGAAAGGTCTTAATATGGGGTGAAAGTTCTTAAAATCGCTAAACTAATGGGGCAAACGTTTTATAATATCAAAAGCAATGGGGCTAAACATGAGGGAGAAAGGGGTCAAGAAAAAAATCCCTCGAGTGGAGACCTGCCCTTAAATGCCTCGAAACAAGAGCTAAACAGACATAAAATGTCTAGTCCCTTGCTGGTGTCTTCTAAATGTCTAGTCCCTTGCTGGTGTCTTCTAAATGTCTAGTCCCTTGCTGGTGTCTTCTAAATGTCTAGTCCCTGGCTGGTGTCTTCTAAATGTCTAGTCCCTGGCTGGTGTCTTCTAAATGTCTAGTCCCTTGCTGGTGTCTTCTAAATGTCTAGTCCCTTGCTGGTGTCTTCTAAATGTCTAGTCCCTGGCTGGTGTCTTCTAAATGTCTAGTCCCTTGCTGGTGTCTTCTAAATGTCTAGTCCCTTGCTGGTGTCTTCTAAATGTCTAGTCCCTGGCTGGTGTCTTCTAAATGTCTAGTCCCTGGCTGGTGTCTTCTAAATGTCTAGTCCCTGGCTGGTGTCTTCTAAATGTCTAGTCCCTTGCTGGTGTCTTCTAAATGTCTAGTCCCTTGCTGGTGTCTTCTAAAAAGCAAGAATCAGCCAAAGACAGCAATTATCACTCCAGCACTCACATTAGAAAACAACGTTATTCTTCACCGCACCTCGAAGTAAATGCTCTATGCACACGTAAACTCCTAAACATATTCCACTGTTTGATAGAATACAAGTAAACACTTTTACCACTAAGCGGATACACTTATCACCTCACTTTTAAAGAAAGGCTAAGTAGAACTCCTAAATCATCCACTATGTTTCAAGAACAAAAAAATAAGTACATACAAAATAAGTGTCTCCAAACGTAATTTATGACGGAATAAAAGAACAAGAAAAACTAACCACAAAACGGTCACAACAATAAGCAGAAGTACTGTATACTCTTAAGTCACCCGTTATTTGTCAAAAAAAAAAAAAAAAAAAAAAAAAAAAAAAAAAAAAAAGTTACCCGTTAAGTAAATAGAAAAAGTCACCCCAACCGGTCCCACAGCCCACCCAGTCATCAGCTCACCTCCCACCCTTGTTCTAATCACTCTAAATAGCTCTAAACACCTCGAAACAAAAGCTAAGAAGACACAAAATACCTACAAGAAAACTTCACGAATAATCCACTATGCCTAAAAGAATATAAGAAACAAAACAAATAATCTAACCACAACTCGGTCACACTCATCACCTCACTTTGACACAAACAAATAAGGCTTAGCAGAAGTAAACCCTTAAATCATCCGCTAAAAAATAAGGCTTAGCAGAAGTAAACCCTTAAATCATCCGCTATGTCTTAAGAAAAAAGAAAAAAAGAAACATAAAAAGGTTCTCCCAAACAGTCCCACAAATAAATACCCGAACCAGTCATCAGCTCACCTCCCACCCTTGTTCTAATAAATACCTGAACCAGTCATCAGCTCACCTCCCACCCTTGTTCTAATAAATACCCGCACCAGTCATCAGCTCACCTCCCACCCTTGTTCTAATCACTCTCACTGACTCCGGAGGCCCATCATTTCGGTTCGACTACCCTCATTACCAAAGCAACCTCCTCCTCCTTCCCTCCACCTCTTCCTCCTTCTCCTCCTCTTCCTCCTAGGAGCCTTCTTCTTTGCTATCCTTTTCTCTACCTCGTAGTCAATAGATTAATAGTTTTAGATATCCAAACTGCCCCGTAAGGACCAATAGGTCTGTTGCAGTTTGTTCTCCTTTGTATTCCTCCTCCTCCTACTACTACTATTACTACTACTACTACTACTACTACTACTACTCCTCCTCCCATCCTCCTCCTCCTCTTACTTTTCCTCCTTCTCCTCCTCCTCCTCCTCCTCCTCCTCCTCCTCCTCCTCCTCCTCCCCTCTCCTCCTCCTCCTCCTCTTCCTCCTCCTCCTCCTCACTCTCCCTCCTCCTCCTATCCTCCTCCTCCTCCTCCTCCTTCCTCCTTCTCCTCCTCCTCCTCCTCCCTACTTGCTCGGGGTTATACACATTTCGACCGTGATGTAATTTCGGTACGACTATAATTGTTCTTATATTTATGTTCTCGAGTTGAAAATACTTACTGTACATGAGACCTCAATTTCCTAGATCCATCCTTATCTCTGTCATCTTTTTTCTAGCTTGATCTAATCTCAAGTGAAGTGCACAATCATATAATTATATAATTGAGCATAAATATAATAAACTAAAACAAAACAAGAAACGGGCGAAATGTCCACCAGGTATGAAAGATCTAACTCTGACACTTGTTTCAAAAGTATGCTACTTTAGACAATACACGACGTAGTATACATAGGACAACATCGGACATTCAACCGGAATCAAAGGAAATCATATATCATGGTGCTGAAGGGGTTAAGGGTGTTAGTTTGCATTGGTATCGGCAACTATAGTCGGTTGTATTAAAGCTGCTGGTAAATTTAATCATTAGGTCAATGATATATCGATACTTAAGGGGAGATGTCCACTTGAGGGATGTTTTTTTCTTGACTCCTTTCTCCCTCATGTTTAGCCCCATTGTTTTTCAAATTTTAAGACGTTTGCCCCCATTATTATGACTATTTTAAGAACTTTTAACCTATTTCTGTCAATTTTAAAACCTTTCGTGCCATTTAGGTGTCGATTTTATCCTGGCGAGCGATAGCGAGCCTGTAATTTAAGAGGAACCGGCTTTCAGCCGGGACATTTTTCTACCGAAAAATTTACAAATTTATCTTGAAAGGGGCTCAAGGGGGTGTAATCTTAAGCTTGAAGGATATCTAGGGACCAAACTAAAAACCTACCATTAATGAAAATACATGAAACTACTATGTCTCTGCCTCGTGTTAAGGGGAGATTTCCACTAGAGGGATTTTTTTCTTGACTCCTTTCTCCCTCATGTTTAGCTCCATTGCTTTTCTAATTTTAAGACGTTCGCCCCATTATTTTGATGATTTTAAGAACTTTCGACCCATTTCTGTCAATTTTAAGACCTTTCGTGCCATTTAGGTGTCGATTTTATCCTGGCGAGCGATAGCGAGCCTGTAATATAAGAGGAACCGGCTTTCAGCCGGGACATTTTTCTACCGAAAAATGTACAAATTTATCTTGAAAGAGGGTCAAGGGGGCGAAATTTTAAGATTGAAGGATATCTAGGGACCAAACTAAAAACCTCCCCTTAATGAAAATGCATGAAACTACTTATGTCTCTGCCTCGTGTTAAGGGGAGATCTCCACTTGAGGGATTTTTTTCTTGACCCCTTTCTCCCTCATGTTTAGCCCCATTGCTTTTGATATTATAAAACGTTTGCCCGATTAGTTTAGCGATTTTAAGAACTTTCACCCCATATTAAGACCTTTCGTGCAATTCAGGTGTCAATTTTATCCTGGCGAGCGATAGCGAGCCTGTAATATAAGAGAAACCGGCCTTCAGCCGGGACATTTTTCTACCGAAAAATGTACAAATTTATCTTGAAAGAGGGTCAAGGGGGCGAAATTTTAAGATTGCTGGAGGAGTAGAAAACAAACTAAAAACCTCCCCTTAATGCCAAGTTTTCATAATTATCATCACATTTCGCTACAAAATCTACGTAATATCAGAGTAAAGCCGGTATCACACGAGAGCTGTTATAGTCAACATTCGATAGTCAACATTTTTCTGGCAACATTTCTGGAACATATTGCACTCTTATCGGAAACTAGACTAATGATAGATGAATTTAGGGTAACCGAAAATATGTTTACCTGTCCAGCAGCCAGACCAGTGGTGGGGATACATGTTGAGGGGAAAGCCGCTCGTGTGATACCGGCTTAATCAAGTAAGTAACATGACAATTTATCATCAACTGGAAAAACAAAAACAAAACTAGACTATAGACCAATCCTTACATCGTTGGGCTGCATTTGACAACACTAGAATTCAGAAGCTAATTATCCCTTTCAGTACCAGCGACGTGCGTTATATTTTATTCTAGCTATATTTAAACGATATTATGCAGCTTAGGAAGGATGGGTGGTAGTTAAGAGGGTTGGTTGAGAGAGTTTGAAGCCTTATTATTGCCAGAGGTTCTTCCTAAGCTGAGTAAAATCGTCTAATAGTTGCCAGAATAGGATGAAAAAGACGTCCCTGGTACTGCATGGGTTATCGATTTGAGTTGTTGAAGAAGATTGCCGAAAAAGAGAGCTCGCGTGACTCCACCTTAAAGCCGGTATCACACGAGCGATTTCACTCAACATTTGTCCTCAACACTGGTCTGGCAGCTTATGAGGTAAACATATCAAATTGTTCTGCTACCTAAGTTCATCTATCTTCAATCTAGTTTCAAGTACCAGTGCAAAATAATCCAAAACATTTGCCAGAAAAATGTTGATCATCGAATGTTGACTATAAAACCTCTCGTGTGATACCGGTTTTACCTGTATTTACCTCCGACCCTTGATGCACCAGGTGGGAAGCGGGCCCAGCAGCTTTATTTGTTACAACCCATATCTGGCCTTTGGTAATAACTCGTCTGATAAACACCATTCTTTCACATCAATAAAAGTTACCATTATAATTTATGTATTATGTAATTGCTTAATTTCCCTAAAAAAATAATAGGTTGGAGTAGATTAGACCGAGTTCATTTATGCTTAGTTAACTAAATTCGTTGGTTCCATATATATGACTTAACAGAACTGAGTTGCGTAAAATATCGTGAGGCAGGCTATTTAGGCCCGCGAACGGACGGTAACACGACGGATCTCACGGAGGTCTAGTCACGTTCAACAACATTTGCTTCACGTCATAATAGGGTCTCTAAATTACACACAATTGATGATAAAAAGTGTTTGAGAACTATTGAATTTGACTGTACCGAGGCTCTAAGAGATAATAAACTATCATTGCCTAAACTATAATTGTTGAAAACACAACTGGGTATGGACACTTTGCATAGTCCTACGTTATGCTAAATAATGTGCTGACTGAATAACGCCAGGTTTAACTCTGCCTACCTCTCGAAATAAATAAATAAAAGAGACTGAATAACGCCAGGTTTAACTCTGCCTACCTCTCAAAATAAATAAATAAAAGAGAGAGAGAGAGAGAGAGAGAGAGAGAGAGAGAGAGAGAGAGAGAGAGAGAGAGAGAGAGAGAGAGAGAGAGAGAGAGAGAGAGAGAGAGAGAGAGAGAGAGAGAGAGAGAGAGAGAGAGAGATCAACAAGTGAGCCGTCAATGTTATATTTGTCTTTTATTTTGTATTATCTTTTGAGCCCTGTGAATTTAGAAGTGCTAGCCGAGGAATTCCACCCTTTTTCAAACCCATATTCAATATTTTACTTTTTCGTTTATTTATGTATTGTTTTACCCGCTGCGAGTGTTGAAGTACTTAGCCGAGTACTTCCTCCCTGACTGTTTTTTCCAATGTTCCCTTACCCACTCTAAACCACTGTTTGGACACTTGATCCTCAGTGTTTTGGAGGACAAGCAACCTAGAAGGGTCACTAGATCTGTTGTTGCTTGATTTCCTTTGTACTCCTTTGTACTGTCCTAGTAGGCTATATGATGGCTTGACAAAACAGGATATCGCCAAATTGATACTTGGCCAACATCTTGATTCCTGGTCAAGCTATATCCGATAACGCCCTCTTATATCTACACTTCAGTATGGTATTAATATTATACTGCCCTAAAGATCACATATATATATATATATATATATACCGTATATATATATATATATATATATATATATATATATATATATATATATATATATATATATATATATATATATATATATATATATATATATATATATTCCTCTTTTAATGATCACTGTCCACAAAATTGTTATCTAACTACTCTGAATGCACCAAGAGACTGACATAAATGGACTGGGAATTAAAATGATGTCGAGTAACCGGACTCCTGAAGCACTCCACGGGTTTTAGATTTGTTTTTCTTATTCTTTGTTTATTAATGCATTGTATTAATTATGCATGTATTCCTTACAATTATCTCGACTTTAACTTTTGTGAGTAGTCAACTTAAGGGGAGGTTTCCACTTGAGGGATTTTTTGGTCGAACTTCCTTCTCCCTCATGTTTATCCCCATTGCTTTTGAGATTTTAAGACGTTTGACCCATTAGTTTGGCGATTTTAATAACTTTCGCCCCAATTCTGTCAATTGTAAGACCTTTCGTGCCATTAAGGTGTCGATTTTTTCCTGGCGAGCGATAGCGAGCCTGTAATTTAAGAGCAACCGGCCTCCGGCCGGGAAATTTTTCTACCGAAAAATTTACAAATTTATCTTGAAAGGGGGTCTACGGGGTGTAATTTTAAGCTTGATGAAAACGTAGGGAACAAAGTAAATACCTCCCCTTAATCCAGATTGCCATTGGATACCCCACACCCAAACCCATGCCCTATGTTGATTCACCTCTTTTATAAATAGGGGGCTAGGAATTCTCCTTCCCTTTTAAAGTTGAACTAGACGAAACAGGGAAAGGGGCGAGGGAATGCGAAAGTGGTCCCGTACCCTCCGTCACGAGTCGGCCACCCCCACACAACTCTAGTTATAGAGTTGAGTGGGGGTACTTGTGACTTTCGTATGCATTATATTTGAAAAATTATTGACTTTTACATGCAATATACTTAAACTATGATCACATGCCATTGTGCCCTGTTTATCTCGGTACTCTTCATTATAGTCGGGGTCCGTCCACACTGCAGCAGATTTTTTTTTTTTTTTTTTTTTAAGAGACAATGAACGGAGGAAGGAAAAACACAGATAAAACAAAAAGGTCCATGTGCCTAAAGGCATCCTCCATTCATAAAATGTTTGTAACAACTGGATTTAAACATTTGTTGATTGTAAGTTTGTGGAAAGCAATTCGAGGGAAGTGAATTCCAAAGAGTAGTAGCTCTGGGGATAAATGAATTCTGATAAGCAGAAGTTCTGCATTGTGGAGGAGAAAGTGTAAATTCATGGGCGCTCTCAGCTGCCCTAGTTCTACGGGGGAAAGATGTGGAGAGGCGGCACAATTGAAGCAAGTTCCTCGGAACAATTGCTGTGAAAATATCTGTAGAATAATGCAAGGGATGCAACGTTTCTTCGTATGGCTAATGTAGGAAGGTCCTGTGTGATTGCAGGGTTATTGATTAATCTAATAGCTTTATTTTGAATTTTGTCCAACTGCCTCAATGCAACCACTCCACTTCCACCCCACAGAGGTGAACAGTAATCCATCTGAGAGCGCACATGACTTTTATATTACGGCCAACTGCTCGTCAGTGAAGAATTCTCGAACTCTGTACAGGAGTCCCAGTTTTTTAGAGGCATTCTTAGCAATGCTTCTAACATAATGTGTCCAGCTCAAGTTAGTAGTTAATGTTACACCGAGAATGTCAATACTAGGGGAAGTGGGAATATTTACATCATTAAAAAATATATGGGAGTCAGTGAGATTCTGTCGGTTAGAAAATTGAATGTACTTGGTTTTCTGTGCATTAAAGGAAACTAGATTCTCTTGTCCCCATTCACTAATTCTAGAAAGGTCCCGGTTCAGAGAAATTGCAGTGTTTATTTTTGAATTTATAAGATCGGGTTGGGTGAAAGAATTGGTAAATGTGAAGGAACTGTGGAGTGTTGAGTCATCTGCGTAGGAATGTATTGGATTATGAGTGGTAGATATGAGATCATTGATATGAATGAGGAACAGAGTTGGGGCCAAAACTGATCCCTGGGGAACACCAGCATTTATTGAGTGAAATTGAGAATAAAGGCCATCTACCATTACACGTATTTTTCTGTTATGAAGATAAGAAGAAATTAGTGGAACTAATGATGCAAGGCCGTAGTGTGACATCTTCGACAATAAGGATTGATGCCAGACTCTATCAAATGCCTTTGATATATCCAGTGCTATTGTATGTGTTTCACCATGTTGGTCTGTAGCTTGGTTGATTTGATGCGTAAGAAGGCAAAGAATGTCTGCAGTTGATCGACATCGTCTAAAACCATATTGCCTATCACTGATTAATTTATTATTCTCCAGATGCTTAATTATGTGATTATTTAATATAATTTCAAAAACTTTGCCAAGAGTGGAAGTTATAGCTATTGGTCTGTAGTTTGATGGATCTGAAGAGGCGCCTTTTTTAGGAACTGGATGGATGTTTGCTTCTTTCCAGGGTACTGGGAAGCATGAGGTATGAGTACACAGACGGAAAAATTTTGCCAATACAGGAGCGAGCACCAAGGAGCAATTCTTAAGTACTATTGGAGGAATTTCATCTGGACCAGGAGCCTTATCTACGGAGAGATTCTGCAAAATAGTTTTGACATGTCTGGTGTGGATCTTAAGTGAGGGAATTTCAGGTGAATTAAAATTAAGTACAGGGACATCTTGATTTATGTCATCTAAGGTTGAGTTGGTGGAGAAAATATCTGCAAGAAGGTTAGCTTTACCTCGTGGGTCACTTACAAGATTGCCAGTCGGAGATTTTAATGGTGGAATGGATGAAGCAGTAGTGAAGTTGGATTTGAATGAGTTAAGAGTAGACCAAAATATTTTGTTATCATTTGGATTATTTAGAAGTTTATTTGCCTGCTTATGGAGAAAGTTTGATTTAGTTAGGTTTAATACAGTTTTGGCATGATTTCTGATGTTTCTAAAGTAATTAAAGGCTTCATGTGTTTTTGATCTTGTGTATGCATTGTAGGCTATTGCTTTTTGTTCAGTTACTCTAGCACAATTATGGTCAAACCATTTAGGTGAATTAGATCTTTTACTGTACTTTTGATGAGGAATAAAAGTTTCCATTCCAATTTTTACAAAATCTTGTATGTGGCTCAAGGTGGAGTGTGCATCATTAGAAAAGAAAGAGGTCCAGGGAATATCAATAAAGAAACCTTGAAGACCCTCCCAGTCTGCCCTATCGTAATGCCATTTAGTCACCAAAACAGGTTCAGAGTGGGAAGGTGTGGTAGGTGATAGACAGGTGGCCTGTATCAGACAGTGATCAGAAGATCCAAGTGGGGACCTCACTGTAACATCATAATTTTCTGAATTGGTTGTTAAAAATAAGTCCAGTAGGTGGGAATTATGATTAGGATTATCTGGTACACGGGTGGGTTGGTTGACTAGTTGAATGAGATTAAATGAGTCTGCAAATAGCTCACATTCAAGACCAGCATCATCAGTCCTGGCTGAATGAGTGAGCCATTCAACATTATGGACATTAAAATCACCCAACACAGTGATTTCAGAAGAAGCATTTAAGTTGAGGACACTGAGTTGTGAGGACAGAGAATCAAAAAGACTTTGCTCTGGAGGAGTATTTGGGGAACGGTAGATGCAACATATGTATTTAAATTTACCAGCAGAAATTAATTTGTATATAGAATAATCAAAATAGGGACAATTGAAACTAGTAACCTCCTCCAGGGCAATTTCGGATTTTGCGAAGCAACATACACCACCTTTAGGTCTGAAATTTTGGAGCAGTTGATAACCTGGAAAATTAAATCTAGATGTGTCAGATGTGGATGTTACTTGAGTCTCTGTCAAAAAAAGGAGAGTAGGGGATTCTGCTTGAAGAAATTGGTGTACAGAATTGATGTTAGAGTGAAGTCCCCTTATATTACTAAAGAAATAGCTGTACTGACAAGCAGCTTTGGGACGTTGCAATGCTCTTGACACAGTCGCATGATGACGACCGGGAGGGCCCTGTGTCAATAACCCAACCCTGCCGGGGGTGGATATCCGAGGGACCACCAGGTTTGCTCTTAACAATTGTACTGCCATATTTAAGGTAAGTGTATGGTGTTACATGTATGGTATGTAGTGGGAAGAGTAGTATTTTATGGATAGAGGATAGCGATGTAGGGCAATGTCGTGAAGTTGGATGTGTATGTTATATAAAGAGGGTTTTCCTGATACCCCTGATGTGTGAGGCAGAAAGATATGTATCCAGCTACCAAGGCCTGGGAGAGAAAATGGAATTCAGGCTATTCCCTGAGTCTCCCGAAACCTTGGCGGTAGTACTTCCCTGGGCGGGGCTGCCTACCCCTACTACCTAAGATGGCGGATAATTGCTCTATCGGGACACCCTGGGCGAGACACATCATCGTCATCAACAGGTGTGAGGTGTAGGCCTAAGAGGGTGGTGGTGGGCGGTGGGTGGTGGTGGGCGGGTGGGTGTACTGAGGTGGCGGTGGTCTGGAGGAGGCATATGGTGTCACGCAGGGGGGGGTGGGGGGTGGATGGCAAGTGGTGTTAGCAGGAGTTGGGGGGGCAGTGGAAGGGGTGGTGTTGGCAGGAGATGGAGGGTAGGGGGTGGTGGGGCAATGGATGGGACAGGGACAACTGGTGTTGGCATGAGCAGGGGGTTGGGGGCGGTGGATGGGGTGGTGTTGGCAGGAGAGGGAGGGTAGGGGGGGTTGAGGGTGGGGCGGTGGATGGGACAGGGGCAAGTGGTGTTGGCATGAGCAGGGGAGGGGGAGGGGTCGAGGGGGGTTGGGGGAGGGGTCGAGGGGGGTTGGGGGAGTTTATCTGTATGTGTAACTGAAATATGACAGCATTGACTTTTGTCAGCTTGACCCAGTGTAATATACTTGTCATGTTTAAATAAATGCAGCATTTCATGGAAATAAAACAGGGGCGACATGACTTTTGCCAGAGACTTTACAATCTACCTCAACTCGACAGGATAAAAATAAATAGCAGGTTAGGGCAGGGAAGCTCTTGAGGAGGAGGCGTCTGGTGTAGGAGGGGGGGGGGGGGGGGGGGGGGGGGGGCGTCTGGTGTAGGAGGGGGGGGGGGGGAGGGGAGGCGTCTGCTGCTGTAGCCCTGAATCAACGGAAGGGATATGTCTGGACCATATCCTCACAACAAGAAACACAGATACACTTTTATTTAGTCTTACTTTTGCCATTAGCTATATATTGTATGTATGTATGTATGTATATATATACTCTGGCACCTTCCCCAGTTTTGTTTCTTTTTCTTTTTTATGGGGGGTGGCCGACTCGAGACAGAGCCCGAACAGGTACATCACAACATATTAGAAAAATAAAACACAAAATCTTACACACATCAAGCTATATATTAACCTCCAAAATATTCGAGGATGTCCTAAAACCCAATAAAGATGCTTAATATACACTTGGGATTATAAACATAATAAAGGATTTGGATGGTCAGCTGGACATAATAAAACTATTAAGCTACAGCTACCAACATATGACGCAATTTTGAGCCTATTAGGGATACTTTAAAGCCTTTGTTACCATCAGGGGTATTTAGAAACCTTTAGTTTAGTTACTTCAACCTCTGCAGTTGTCTTTGAGTTAGCTGTGGGCAGAAAACTAATTTTGGAGAGGTAATTATAAGAGCGAGAGAACTCTATTTCTTATTGCTAATCTGGCAACCTCTGCGTCATATATGCGTGAAAGGGTTAAGCTACAGCTACCAACATACAGGACAAAGCTATGGGAGGTAAGGGGCTTTCAATATTCCTTTTAGAAATACAGTATGAATATCAATGGTATATTTTCAATTATCAATGACATCAGTATATTTCACTATGACATCTCTCCAATTATCGTAGAAATCTAACTTGTATAAGTATATATCGGTTTATTGTTACTATTAATTAATGGAAAATCAATATGGCACTTAGTATTTATTAATCGTATATGACACAAGCTTAGCATTAATATTAGTGGAGCAGTCTCGGAAGCCTTATGTGTGGTGGTGAGAGGCGGGGGTGTGGCGTGCAGGGGAGGAGGGTGTGCATAGGTGTACGGTGTGGTGTGTGTGTGTGGGGGGGGGGGGGGAGGAAAGGTGGTAGAGTGTGTAGGTGATGATGATTTAGCGAGTGTGGGGGAAAGCTGGGGTGCACATTGTGGGGCTATAGTGTGTGGGAAAGAATGATGTTGCATGTGGTGAGTGTATGTGGTTGTAATGAAGATGGTGTTGCGAGTGTGGTGGGAAGAGTGAAGTGTGTGTGTGTGTGTGTGGGGGGGGGGGGGGGTGGAGGATAGTGTAAGCAGATGGGGAGAGTGTGAGTGAGGAAAACGAACACAGTGAAAGAGAGAGTGAGACTGAGTGAAATATATGAGTGAAAGGTGTGTGCGTGTGTGTGTGTGTGTATGGGTGGGCAAGGATAGTGATATATGTGCGTGTGTGTATATGTGTATGTGCGCGTGTATGTGTGTGTAGAGGGAGGATGATCTCTACACAGGTGGGCACGAGCAAAGGGTCTATATAACAACAGCTGGGGTACGTGCGGTGTGGGGTCCCTCCTGCCTACCTGTTGCCCCGCCCCCGCATCCATACCCGTACCCACCTCCCTCTACCCTTGTTTTGTTTACCCTATAATACACCCTGCACCCAAATGTATCCCCTATGTTGGTCACCTTTCCGCTACACCCATATCCAGCTCCCTACACTACCCTTTCTATGATCAACTTCTTTACACCCTACACCCAACCCATATACACCCTATTTCGATTCAACTTTTTTTACAAATAGGGGGCTAGGAATCCTCGTCTCCTTGTAAAATTCAATTACTAGACGAGACAAGGGAACGGGTGAGGGAACGCGAAAGTGGTCCCGGATCCTCTGTCTCGAGTCGGCCACGGTATGTATGTACTGTACTGTACATACATGCATACATACAATACACCCACGCAACTCTGGTTATAGGGTGAGAATCCCTGTCTGGAATCCTGGGCTATCGATCCTACGACTTGTGTTGAATTGAAATACATTCTCCAAGTAGGATTACCCTTTTTCTTAATATAAATAGGAAAAGGTTAAGTATCCTTTATCATGCCATGGTGTAGTGGATAAAAAACATGGACAATCGTCCTGACTGTCGGTGGTTCGAGTCCGCCTGGGAGTATAAAAATAATACTTATTATACACACTGATACACATTGAGAGGCAAATAATATGAACACTAATTAGATAGCTTCATTCACTAATTAGGAAATTATTACTAACGCATTTACACCAGTCACGTGATTGTGATAAAAAACACGAACAAATATTTTAATTGTCAAGCAGAAATATCATCCTATATTGATTATACCGTTTTTTTTTTTTTTTTTTCTATATACTAGTATAATATACTAGTGTAATTATAGTGTGTGTGTTATATTACGTACACTATACACACACATATATATACTGTATTTAAGGGGAGATTTCCACTTGAGGGACTCTTTACTTGACCCCTTTCTCCCTCATGTCTAGCCCCATTGCTTGTGAGATTTAAAGACGCTTGTCCCATTAGTTTGGCGATTTTAAGAACCCTCGCCCCATTTCTGTCAATTTTAAGACCATTCGTGCCATTTAGGTGTCGATTTTTTCCTGGCGAGCGATAGCGAGCCTGTAATTTAAGGTGAACCGGCCTTCGGCCGGGACATTTTTCTACCGAAAAATGTACAAATTTATCTTGAAAGGAGGTCAAGGGGGTGTCATTATAAGTTTGATGGAAGTCTTGGGAATCAACTAAAAACCTCCCCTTAACAGTACACTGTTTGAGATGGAAGCTTGCTTACAACGCAAACATTACAACAAGACGAGTGGTGTAAAACGATGTCTTTTATTTTACAGGTTTATATCTGTATAAGAGGGGGGGGGGGGGGGGCCTCTTTCCCTCTCACGCGTGCACCTATTAGTTTGGGGATTTTGAGACATTCGCCCCATTAGTTTGGCGATAATAAGATCTTTCGTGCCATTTAGGCGCCGATGATTTCCTGGCGAGCGATAGTGAGGCTGCAATGATATAATAAATTGTAAAGGCATTATATTCTAAATGGATTATAATGATATATATACACAGCCGTCGGTAATATAAGCGAAGGATATAACAGAAATATATCGCCCACCTTGTCTTCCCTCTAGCGTATCACCCCCAGTCCAATATTATCTCGAGGCCTCTTTTTTTTCTCCTTTTGGCTGAAGTTGGGTTTTTTTGTGGCGTGTACAGCGTCGTTGTGTTCTTTGCCATTTTTTCTGAGGGTCGGGTGTGTCCTTTGGTGGGCCTGCGTGAAGCTCAGACACTCTTCACTCGACACTGAACCATTTTTTATTTATTTTTTTCTTAGGGGAAACTGGTGCATGTGGTGGTCTGAGTTTAATTGTATCTATCATGTATTTCCTTAAATTATAAACTAGCATTTTGATTGTATTCACGCGACACTGCAGAATGTTTCGGGGAAACTGGTGAATGTGGTGGTCTCATTTCCCTGTTTATCTTTAATGTAATTCCCTATAACATTAATTAAAGTTTAGCATGTCTTATACTTTGTCTAACATTTGCATAAAATCAACTTACCACATTTATATAATTTTACCTAAGTGTTAGATTTTGGAATACTATTGAATGAAGCTGCTCGTACAAAACTTATTCTTGATATCGGTTTTAGCAAGTAGATTTTTGCATTATCCAACCAATGCATATGGTAAATCTAACTAAATATCGGAATCCTCATCAACCATTAACATAAAAGATTTGTATAAGAATCCTAGACAGTAAACCGCACTTTAAATACCTGCCGATGAATGTACCTGCCGATGTATGTACCTGCCGATGTATATACCTGCCGATGTATGTACCTCCATATGTAAATACCTGCCGATGTATGTACCTCCATATGTAAATACCTGCCGATGTATGTACCTCCATATGTAAATACCTGCCGATGTGTGTACCTCCATATGTAAATACCTGCCGATGTATGTTCCTCCATATGTAAATACCTGCCGATGTATGTTCCTCCATATGTAAATACCTGCCGATGTATGTTCCTCCATATGTAAATACCTGCCGATGTATGTACCTCCATATGTAAATACCTGCCGACGGTCCATATGTAAACAAAGCACCCCACCTTGACCAATTCTTTTAAGGGGGTAGTACTCGCTTTTTAGGGACCCCCTTCTCCCTCATGTTTAGCATATTAGTTTTGAGGTTTTAAGACGTTCGTTCAGTTAGTTTGGCGATATTGAGACCTTTCGCCTCATTTTGTTATCAATATTAAGACCTTTCGTGCCCTGTAGGTGTCGATGTTTTTCCTGGCGAGCGATAGCGAGCCTCTAATTTTAGAGGAATCGGCCTTCGGCCAGGACATTTTTCTACCGAAAAATGTACAAATATACCTTGAAAGGGAGTCTAGGGGGAGTTTTTCTAAGCTTGATGGAGGTCTAGCGAGGAAACTCAAAAATAAATAAATACATTGACCAAAAGACAAGCACTACCCCCTTAAGCGTGGAACTCTCGTGGGACCTAAATATAACCTAGCGAAGAATAGGCTACGGTAGAGAGCCTGGTGTAAGAGAGAACAGCCATCTTTGTTTATGGAAGCCATTTTGGTATCATAATTATCAAAGAACGGGTTGATATTATATTTATATTTTTGTATAATTATCTATATATATACTGTATATTCTATATATATAATATTATATTTATATTATATTTATAATTATATCATCAGGTAGATGTGTCTACCCAAAGATCAAACTATATATTATGTACAAACGACTAGAGTAATTGAACTAATATGTCCAGCATTTGGGAAGGATCAGCCAGGAAATAGGGGTGGACATTTACAGCGCATTTGCTCTAGCCCTTTTGGAGTTACAGAGGCTATAGGGTTCCCGATTTCTGCTGGCCTACCTGTTAGGAACAAGGTATAGATGGCATCTAGGCTAGGCTAGGGATGGGTAAGGTCAGCACAGGTCAAGGGTCAAAGTTCCACCCACCGCCTCGAGACAGAATCCCCGTGTAGGCCTCCCGTTATCCTATTGTCTCCTTTTCCCTTCAGTCCTTACAAATTGGAAATGAGGGTGCGAGTACCGTTAAGGGTACCGTTAAGGGAAGGTTTTTACTTTGTTCCCTATATTTCCATCAAGCTTAACATTACAGCCCCTAGACCCCCTTTCAAGATAAATGTGTACATTTTTCGGTAGAAAAATGTCCCGGCCGGAGGCCGGTCTCTTAAATTACAGGCTCGCTATCGCTCGCCAGGAAAAAATCGACACCTAATTGGCATGAAAGGTCTTAAAATTGACAGAAATAGAGCGAAAGTTCTTAAGATCGCCAAACGAATGGGGCGAAAGTCCTAAAATCTCAAAAGCAATGGGGCTAACCATGAGGGAGAAAGGGGTCCAGAAAACAATCCCTCAAGTGGAAATCTCCCCTGAAGGATTCATACCGGTCGGGCAAATGACGCATCTTTTTTATAATCCCAGTGAGATGTGGCCGCTTGGTCTAACTCTATAGTCCATACCATTCATTATCCTGTAAATTCACCTACCAAGAAATTATATATATATATATATATATATATATATATATATATATATATATATATTATATTTTTGTTCTCCCTTTTTCTTTTCTCTTTTTAAGGGGAGATTTCCACTCGAGGGATTTTTTTCTTGACTCCTTTCTCCCTCACGTTTAGCCCCATTGCTTTTCTAATTTTAAGACGTTCGTCCCATTATTTTGACAATTTTAAGAACTTTCGACCCATTTCTGTCAATTTTAAGACCTTTCGTGCCATTTGGGTGTCGATTTTATCCTGGCGAGCGATAGCGAGCCTGTAATATAAGAGGAACCGGCTTTCAGCCGGAACATTTTTCTACCGAAAAATGTACAAATTTATCTTGAAAGAGGGTCAAGGGGGTGAAATTTTAAGATTGCTGGAGGAGTAGAAAACAAACTAAAAACCTCCCCTTAAGGGCCACTACTTTATTGCACGATACTGTTTCCTTGTGAGTTGAATCCAATTATCTATGACGGCAATTAAAGTACTCTAATGTCCGTAAGATGCAAGATTTTAATTTGAGTGTAGTGGGAAAATAATGTTACGCTTTCAGAGCTTGGGTAACTAGGGTAGGAGTTAAGGTCAACATGCATCTGATAAGACCGATATTATTCAACCTAAGCTAACTTAATCTTCAACCTAAGCTAACTTAATCTTCAACCTAAGCTAACTTAATCTTCAACCTAAGCTAACTTAATCTTCAACCTAAGCTAACTTAATCTCGGCTAACTTAACATAGCCTAACGCAAACATAATCAACCAAGCTTACATTACTCGAGTCTGTTTCATGTCAAGATAAAAGCAGCAAAGACAATCAATCTATAGGACAACGGATTCCCCACAATGTACGATAATAGTATGTCCTATCTGGGTAGGGACAAAAAGTTGTGGCTCAAGAGAACGCAGAACGCTGACAATTAGCAATGCTTTAAGGGAGCCCACCTCGCTTTTTTCTCTTTGTCTCCCTCTCTCTTTGGCTTGTATCCATTCGGCCCCACTCAGCCTACTGTTTTAAGACGTTTACTCCTATTCAGATGTCAATATTTTCCTGACGAGCGGTACCGAGCCAGCATATATATATTTTGTTTTGACAGCAAGCTAAATTTGTAAATTTTTCGATAGAAAAATTACTCCGGCGAAGCCGGATTTCTCCATACAATGCTGGCTCGCTATCGCTCGCCAGGACGAAATCGACACCTGGATGGGGATAAACGTCTTAAAACAGTTGGTTGAATGGGGCCGAATGGATACAAGCCAGGGAAAGAGAGAAAAGGAGATAAATATAAGAAAAAGCCGGTGACCCCCATTAAAGAGCAGAGACCAGACATCTTCTAACCATGCCTCCATTTTGAGGACTCGGAAACATAACACGACTCCGGCAATATAAGTAATGTTAACATGAAAATGAACCCTATATATAAAGTACTCATTCGTGATTACCAATGGTGATTAAATAATTATAGTGAGTAACAAATGTCCAGTTATAAATATCTAGTATATTGAATGGAATAAGCGCAACATATATGTATAGTTGTCCGACCCTGTTTACTGACTGTTGTCAAGGTGTGGATTATCTCTACTGGGGAGGGGGGGGGGGGGGGGGGGGGGCGCGCTAGTGAAAGAGATACGAGGGTGTTGTGGTGTTTTGAGGTGTGTGTGTGTGTGTGTGTGTGTGTGTGTGTGTGTGTGTGTGTGTGTGTGTGTGTGTGTGTGTGTGTGTGTGTGTAACAGACTAGACTGTATTTCGATTCACACGATTTCTCTTGCCGCCAACTTGCCATCAACACCTTAATCTATCCTCGTAACATTTCTTGGGCGCCTTGCATTTAATATCGACGAAGAGACTGAAGGTGGATTATTAGTAGAAGTATCGTATAAACTTCAATTCCAAAATTTTCCTGAGAATAATTGCCGAGAGAAGATGCCGAAAAAAGCCCTGCTGCGATTCAGCCAAAACGAACAAAAAGGGATTTTGTCATTATTGTGTCTTCCATTGATCCTTCTTTAAGAGGAAAGGTGATCGCAGGTTGTTATCGTCATGGTTGTTTATACGGAGGGTTTACGGGGAGGGGGGGGGGGGGGGGGCCGTATTTAGTTCCTCATTTAAATATAGTTTTTATAATGTATTTAGGTTCCTCCCTAGACCTCCATCAAGCTGTAAAAAAATACCCTCCAAGATCCTCCTTGAAGATATATTTGTAAATGTTTCGATAAAAAAAAATCCCGGCCATGGGCCGGTTCTTCTTAATGTATAGGTATATCAAAAATCCAAGTCATGTAGTTAACCTTTAACCCTCTCCGATATATGACGCGAATTTGAGCCTATCGGGGATACTTTAAAGCCTTTGTTACCATCAGGGATATTTAGAAACCTTTAGTTTAGTTACTTCAACCTCTGCAGTTGTCTTTGAGTTAGCTGTGGGCAGAAAACTTATTTAGGAGAGGTAATTATAAGAGTGAGAGAACTCTATTTATTATTGCTAATCTGCCAACCTCTGCGTCATAAATGCGTGAAAGGGTTAACTGTCTTGATGGTGTAACTGTTAGAGTGTTTAAGATCTGTATGTGGTAACCCAGGTTCGAATCCCGGGAAGATCACATGCTTTCATTAATTGCATTGGGAGGTGTTTGATGTTGGGAGTGAAATATATAAATTATATATATCGGATCCATGTTATAATGAGACAAATGCGTATTATCTCAAAGATAATACCCAATCTTACTGAATGTTCATGGCATCAGTTGCTTAGACATGACAGATATGCCTTAGTCTGTATTGACAAGAATTTAAAGTCCACGAAAGATTTAACAATTCCCCGGATGTTTTGAAGAAGGCAAGAAATGGAAAAGGCAAATTACCACATTCATACTAGGCACGTGTTTACCTCTACAATCGTTCATTAATTTGCGATCTCTCCTTCCTCCCTTCTTCATCCCCCGACCTCACCTCCGCTGAAAGTGATCCGGAAAGCAGTAATAATCCACATATAGCTCCGGATCTAATTAGGGCGACGTGGTTAGGCTATTGTGGGGCGGCTTAAGCTGAGCCACAGGTGGGCGCAGGGTGGGTCGGTCGGGGGCGTGAGGGAACTGCCTACAAGAGGTCGCGTGGGCTGGGGTGGGGTGTTGTTTGTCAAAGGTTGGTAAGGCTATAGATAGGTATAAGTATGTGGATGCCACGTGACCCTAGGTTAGGTTAGGTTAGGTTAGGTTAGGTTAGGTTAGGTTAGGTTAGGTTAGGTTAGGTTAGGTTAGGTTAGGTTAGGTTAGGTTAGGTTAGGTTAGGTTAGGTTTGCCACGTGACCCCTATCAGAATAGGGGTCACGTGGCTTGTTATTTGTGTGGCTCAGTGATAAAATTCGCGTCGTGCTGTTTTGCATTGGTTAGGGGTGTCATATATATATATATATATATATATATATATATATATATATATATATATATATATATATATATAATTGTGTGGTGCTTACTGACAGGGGTCACGTGGATTTATTACTTAGATGTTCTGTGATAGAATTTGTGTGGAGATGTTTTTCATAAGCTAGGACTGTCAGTAGGCTTTCTATAAATGGGTATAAATATTTAGAGGCGTTCATAATGTTCGAATCGCGTAGGCTATTGTGCTGTTATCGTAAATTTGTTATGTAATGGTTTATGGGTGACCTGAAGAGTCATGTGGCATGGTTTGTCAAAGATTAAGGGAGTCAGGAGGATTTGTTTTATATAGTTCTAAGTGTGTGGAGATCTAACTTGGGTCACGTGGGCTGGGTTTCTGTTAGTTAAAGGTTAGGACCGTCAAGGGACGATAAATAAATGAACAATGGCCTATGGATGTTATATAGTTACGTCTCCTGCTGCGCTGTTGTTTGTCGGAGTATCCTGTATGTAGATTAACCCTATTAATTACATAACGACTTTTCTCGTTTCACTCTGGTTGAAAACTAGACGCCGTGGCAGAGTGGGCTAAAGCATGGAATATAATTATGATTGACTGTGGTTCAAATCCTGGCTGAGGCATTAACGTATATCTATCCATCTATCTATTATATATATATATATATATATATAAGACTGGGTAGGCTGGGGTGCTAAATATGAGAAGTACAATCTGTCAGACGGGGTCTATAGGTGGGCAGAGGGAAGTAGATGGTCTCTGATTAAGGTCGCCTGGGTTGGGTTACTGTTTTTCAGAGGTTAGGCCTGTCCGATTGCTATCTGGTGAAGGACTAACTGTGTTCAGCTACTTTTTAATTACATAAAGTACTATTGGTAACATACGGTATGTAATTGAGTTAAGTTGGTTGACCGATAACATGTAGAAAAGGGTATACCTTCTGCATGCAAGATGATACTAAACGTCAGTGTTCTGCTTAGATGAATAATATATGAACGATTTATTAACACGGCTTATTGTATGGGCTAGAAATACGAGGGTTAATTACATCTTAACCCCTTCAGCACAATGACGTAATTTTCATCATAGTCTGGTTACCATTAGACGATTTTCTAGTTTTAGATCAAACCACTAAGACTCAAATGGATAAATAAGATCTCAATAAACCCTCTTAATAACATAGGTCCTTCTTAAACTGCATAACATCTTCTACGTTTAGCCACAATCAAAAGTAAGAAGGCGTCATGGTGCTGAAGGGGTTAAGAAGTTTAATTATCACTAGGTACCGTGTAAGCAAAATTCTATATATAACGAAACCGATGGTATTTTGGGATTCATGTATGAACTATGAAGTCATGAGAATTCGGTGACTGTTTGATAGAACCGTGTGAATGAGGAGAAACTTTTTGATAGAACCGTGTGAGGAAGGAGGGACTTTTTGATAGAACCTTGTGAGGGAGGAGGGACTTTTTGATAGAACCGTGTGAGGGAGGAAGGACTTTTTGATAGAACCGTGTGAGGGAGGAGGGACTTTTTGATAGAACCGTGTGAGGGAGGAGGGACTTTTTGATAGAACCGTGTGAGGGAGGAGGGAGTTTTTGATAGAACCGTGTGAGGGAGGAGGGACTTTTTGATAGAACCGTGTGAGGGAGGAGGGAGTTTTTGATAGAACCGTGTGAGGGAGGAGGGAGTTTTTGATAGAACCGTGTGAGGGAGGAGGAACTTTTTGATAGAACCGTGTGAGGGAGGAGGAACTTTTTGATAGAACCGTGTGAGGGAGGAGGAACTTTTTGATAGAACCGTGTGAGGAAGGAGGGACTTTTTGATAGAACCGTGTGAGGGAGGAGGCTTTATATACGAGACTCCGCGGGTGAGACGGGTTTCTTTGTGGGGGAAGGTAGGGGTGAGGGATGAATTGTATTGGATAATGGATGTTATGGCCCTTCTGGTGGGGGGCTATGGGTGAGAATGGGTTTCCTAGGGCTACAAATGTAAGATGGATTACTGCAAAGCGTAAGAGGGTAGGTTTTGAAGGAGGGTGGCATAAAAGAACTTATTGAAAATTATCTTGGAGGTGTCAGGAATTTCACAATTATGTTGTTTGATAAAGGTTAAGAACGGTCTAAAAATGCATTACAGTATAACGTATTTCTTTAAGGTCAATTGTGAGTGTGAACAAAAATGCTTATCAGATGACTTTACATTGAGGCATCATTTCATTGAGATAAACGAGAATATTTTTCAGCTACAACGTATGTCTATTTTTAAGGTATATATATAATACATATATATATATATATATATATATATATATATATATATATATATATATATTCATTTTTATTTATTTATTTTCTTATTGATTTATTGATTTATTTCTTATTATTTAATTCATTAACTACTAACTTATGTTGATATAACTGTTTATTTTACCTATTTTCTTAACTTAAATAATTATATAATATTTCTTTAAATTTCGTTTTTGGGGGGATGTTGTCAGCGGTTCTATAGCTGTGTAAAGGTGGATTCTTTAAAGGGTCTTACGCTTTGAGGAGTTCTTTTAAGGGTCCGGGCAGGGGCGTGACAGGGGGGGGGGGGAGGACAATAAGGGCGCCCCACTGGTGACGGCAGCCTGGGGGGGAGGGGGGGGGGGGTCTGGTGTCCCCCACTAGGATTTGATATGATAGTGTCTGGTGGGGTAAACAGGGGATCACGGGTTATGGGGAGGTATTTAGTTTGTTCCCTAGACCTCCATCAAGCTTAAAATTACACCCCCTTGAGTCACTTTCAAGATAAATTTGTACATTTTTCGGTAGAAAAATGTCCCGGCCGAAGGCCGGTTCCTCTTAAATTACAGGCTCGCTATCACTCGCCAGGATAAAATCGACACCTGAATTGCACGAAAGGTCTTAATATGGGGTGAAAGTTCTTAAAATCGCTAAACTAATGGGGCAAACGTTTTATAATATCAACAGCAATGGGGCTAAACATGAGGGAGAAAGGGGTCAAGAAAAAAATCCCTCAAGTGGAGATCTCCCCTTAAGGCGGTCTGTGGTGGTGGTGGTGGTGGTGGTGGTGGTGGTGGTGGTGGGCACGTCGTTCATAACAACACCACAGCCACACCTCTTACCACCTGGGCACCTATATTTAACATTCACTCTCGTGTTCTCGTAATCTTACTTTAGTTACTTTGTTATTGTTCTAAACGTAAATATGTATATGTATACATAATATGTTTTGCATGTTGTGTATCTTTATAACTATGGGAAAACGAATGTTTATGCATAATAACCATAAGTAACTTGAAAAACAGCCACATAAAGTAATAGGAGTGTGTACTGAAATTATATATATATATATATAATTTGATGTAAATACATTTTAATTGCCACCCATAGAGCTATTTAAGAAAGGGGGAAGTTAAAAACATCCGGTTCAAAAATGCATTTTGTTTACATTACCGGTAGACATTGGCACATTACCGGCAGACATTGGCACATTACCGGTAGACATTGGCACATTACCGGCAGACATTGGCACATTACCGGTAGACATTGGCACATTACCGGTAGACATTGGCACATTACCGGTAGACATTGGCACATTACCGGCAGACATTGGCACATTACTGGTAGACATTGGCACATTACCGGCAGACATTGGCACATTACCGGTAGACATTGGCACATTACCGGCAGACATTGGCACATTACCGGCAGACATTGGCACATTACCGGTAGACATTGGCACATTACCGGCAGACATTGGCACATTACTGGTAGACATTGGCACATTACCGGTAGACATTGGCACATTACCGGCAGACATTGGCACATTACCGGTAGACATTGGCACATGTAATATCTTATAACAACTTTAACTCATTTAAATTCCGGGTGTCGAGGTATTTTGATCAAATGCAATAACTCGGTAATTCATTTCCCACTGTGTTATATGATTAGAAGTACAACTATCGATATTAAATTAAGAGATTAAATTGCCTTATAATTTTTGCTATGTATGATGATAGCATCAAATAACAAAAGTACATATAACAAATACAAAATCTACTTGCAAAATAAAAACAAATATGAAGGGCCCGCTAACATTAATCAGTGACCTTACTTAGATCTCTCTCTCTCTCTCTCTCTCTCTCTCTCTCTCTCTCTCTCTCTCTCTCTCTCTCTCTCTCTCTCTCTCATTTGGCTGGTTTACTCTTTATAAGCATTAATCCTGTTTTCCACTATATCCACAGATACATACACACACACACACACACACACAAGGAAGCACATCGTGATCTTAAGCTTCTAAAGGTATCCCGAACTGAGTCAAATATCCTCATGAATTATTTACCAAATATTTACATTTTACAGTTTGTGCCGTTTTAGGCTTCATATTGGGCCAGCATTAGTGACTTAGAGTGTGCAGCACTCCTCATAATATCTAAAGCAGTGTCCTTCAAAATATGAGTGCAACTTTCTCAACTTCTATTATAGTGAGTATAAACACCATATGAGGAGGAGCACTTTATTGACAAAGTGTCCCAGATAGCTTCTTCAGGTCACTCTTCATTATTATAGCTTTCTATCTTGAGGATATAATATATGTAATAGTCTATCTTGAGGATATAATATATGTAATAGTCTATCTTGAGGATATAATATATGTAATAGTCTATCTTGAGGATATAATATATGTAATAGTCTATCTTGAGGATATAATATATGTAATAGTCTATCTTGAGGATATAATATATGTAATAGTCTATCTTGAGGATATAATATATGTAATAGTCTATCTTGAGGATATAATATATGTAATAGTCTTCGGCAAACCTGACATATACTTGGATATACTTGGTTTGCTAATGCGAATTAGTATTTATATTGTACTGGAAAAATGGCCTAAATTGATATTATGAAGATACGACACGAATTTTCAGCATCACCGTACTCCAATGGCCTAATTATCCAGTCAGTAGACCAGATATTCATAAGTACCAATCAGCTCCCTCATTAAAGATTACGTATCCAGTAAGTAGGCCAAGCATTCTCCTCATTAACGAACAAATATTCAGTAAGTAGGCATGCGTAAGTAGCAAAAAATCCCTTCGTTAAAGACCAATTAACGATCAAGTCACACAACTCGATGTTCCCAGCATTTTTTCTGGGCAACTTTGGTCAGGAGCTTTTCAACTAGGGTTTACTTATATTGCATGCACCTATTTTCAATTACCTTAAGTCTAGCTACCGATGCTGTTATAAAATATATCCCAGAAATGCTGCCAATACAATTTTGCCGACCGCATGACGCCAAAAGTAGGACTAGTGAGAATCCGTCTTAAGGGGAGATCTCCACTTGAGGGATTTTTTTTCTTGACCCCTTTCTCCCTCATGTTTAGCCCCTTTGCTTTTGATATTATAAAACGTTTGCCCCATTAGTTTAGCGATTTTAAGAACTTTCACCCCATATTAAGAGCTTTCGTGCAATTCAGGTGTCGATTTTATCCTGGCGAGCGATAGCGAGCCTGTAATTTAAGAGGAACCGGCCTTCGGCCGGGAAATTTTTTCTACCGAAAAATTTACAAATTTATCTTGAAAGGGACTCAAGGGTGTGTAATTTTAAGTTTAATGGAGGTCTAGGGAACAAACTAAATACCTCCCCTTAATGGTAATCCTCCTACCATGACTGTTTTTCGCGGATATTTCTTGGCCGAATTCATTAGGGAGAAAATAGGATGGGGTGGGGGGGTGGGGGGGATCATCATAAAGTTACTAATTAAGGATATAAGCTTAGGATGAAGGTTGGTGAGTCGAATGATTGAAGGAAAAGAACAGAAATAGATAAATATGTTCTCCTTTATGCTGTCAGTTAACCCCTTCTGTACCGGCGACGTCTTTTTAATTTTATTCTAGCTATATTTAGAGGATTTTTGTAGCTTAAGAAGGGTCTATGGTAGTAAAAATGGTTAAAAGAAATAGTTCGAAGCCTGTTAATTGACGGAGGCCCTTTTGAAACTGAATAAAATCGTCTAATAGTAGCCAGAACATTGCAGAAGGGTGTAAATAAAGTTATTAGCTTAAAATTTAAAGAATGGTGAAGGCCGACGAGAGGGAGAATGCCAAAAAACAAGTAAAAATGGCTCACAGTTTTACAAGTTTTCTGATAATTTTCACGGGGCGCTAATGTCATTGTCACAGGCCGGGATTTTTTTTTTTTTTTTTTTTTTTTTTTATTTTTGTAACCAAGATGGAGGAATTTGTACAACAATTTATGGATAATCTATTGTTAACCATCCTACCTTAACCTAATGTAGCCAAACCTACTGTATTACATTGTATTCTAACAAATTGCAAATAAAAGGACGTCTGAGCTGCTTTGTGTATATGTAAGTAGATATTAATTACCTTAGTATGGTTGATAACAAATAAATACACAAATAAACGCGCGCAGACAGACACACACACACACACACACACACACACACACACACACACACACACACACACACACGAAAAAACACACGAAAAAGCAAAACAAAATATATATATAAATAAAAAAAATATATAAATAATTTGATAAACAAAACTTGTCGACTTGGGTACGTAGGGAATCCCGGAACTATGGATCTGCACGGTATTCTGTATTTTGGACCCACACCTAATTACGAGAGCGAGGTGGAGGGACAGAGAGGGAGAGGTAGACCAAAGGAGAGGTGGAAGGATGGAGTGAGGAAGTATATGAACGAGGGCGGTGCTGGTTGGGGGGAGGGGCGTCGACTGACTGGGGACAGAGGTGCATGGGGCGGTTCGTTCGTGGCCACCCCTTCGGGGATCACGGCGTCAGGCAATAGATAGATAGATAGACCTAATTTCACTTCCTAGGCAGTTACTTTATTAATTTTCTCTCTCTTACATTATTCGAGTTAGCATGATAAAGAATTACATCCTCTGAGAACCATTACTGTTATATTATGTATTAAGTAAGTTATACACAGTACCAACTCATTGGGAATCAAGGCGATTAACTTAACATGATTTCTCTATATCTCCATTATATTATAAAAACGTGTTGAAGTTAATACGGAATAGTTAATACGGGATAGTTAATAAGGGATAGTTAATACGGGATAATTAATACGGGATAGTTAATACGGGATAGTTAATACGGGATAGTTCTAACATTACTTAATAATTCCACGGATGTTTTAACCCTTTGAGGATCCAAGACGCAATTTGTTTTATATTTTTGGTTAATATTAGACGCTCAACCGCTTCAAGGGGTTCTTTACCCCTGCGCAGCTTCTTGCTCTGTACAGGGGCACAGTGCGTCATTGGAGAGTATTGTTCACATGTGTGGGGAGGATCCTCTCACACCGCACTCCTAGATAAAGTAGAAAGGAAAGCCTTTTGTATCATTAACTCCCGTCCACTCACCAACTCTCTGCAATCTCTCTCTCTTCGCCGCAATGTTGCATCTCTCTCGCTATTCTATCGCTACTACAATAATCAGTGTTCCTCGGAGCTTTCCAGTGTATACCACCTCCTCTACGTAGGGTGTGTAGTACCCGCCTTGCAACACAGTTCCACCCCTACTCTGTGCAACTCTCCAACCCAAGAGTGAAACGCTATTCTCAGACTTTCTTCTATTCAACTGCTGAGCTCTGGAACTCTCTCCCAGAATCAGTCTTTCCCTCTTCCTATGACTTAAATTGCTTCAAACTCCGTGTGTCTAGGCATTTTAGCTCGAACGTCCCTTGATTTCGGCCGTCACTCTTTGAAATATGGGGAGACACTCGCTGCAGCCAGTTATGCCTTTTGTCTCCCTCATTCATATAGAAAAAACAATAATAATTACGAATGGTTTGTGGACATCAGAGGTTTCATTGAGATAGCCTTTACCCATCTATATCCCACAGATACTTTCTAAGCTGTTGAAAATCGTCTAATGGTAGCCGTCATAATCCGCAAGGGGTTAACAAGTTTTGAAATTTAAAGAATATTCGGGTAGCTTATCATCCTGACATGTTCGCTTTTATTCGCTCGGCTGAATTATCCCTCTCTTTCCCACCACGTACATTGCCCAAGAACTTCACCCAGATCTTTTACCCCATAAAAATGATACTTGAATTCCTTGGCTGTTCGCTTTTCTTCGGTCTGCTTCAGGGGGGATGGTGGGGGTTTTTTCTGGACCCCCTTCTCCCTCATGTTTAGTCCCCTTTAGTTCTGAGATTGCTAGACGTTGGCCTTGTTAGTCTGGCGATTTTAAGATCTTTCGCACCATGTGTTCTGCCAATTTTAGACCTTACATGCAATTTAGGTGTCGATGTTTTTTCCTGTCGAGCGATAGCGAGCCTGTAATTTAGAGGAATCGGCCTTTGGTTGGAAATTTGTCTATCGAAAACATTTCTATCGATTTTTGTTTTGCTTTTTTTTTCAAGCTTGATGAAGATCTAGGAAGGAATCTAAAATAATAATAAACATAAAAATAAATTAGCAAATAAATAAAAATAAATTAGCAAATAAATACGCCCATCCCAAGGAAACTTCAACAAAAATACTAAACAAATAAATATGTCAATAAATACATCCATCCCCCTTTAATGTATCCCTCTTTCCCTCAATACCTCAGATCTTTACCCAGACCCCTGGTGGTAATATTGAGGCTGAGACTCTTCCCTCCCCCCTGCCACCTGCCATCACAACTTCTCACTATTTTGGCAACACTTTTTCGCAGTTCGGGCCCAGTGGCGTTGTGTTTACCCTTGGAAGTAGTCACAATACCCAAGAATCGCCCCCTTTTTCGCTCGAGTTCACTGATTGCGTATAAATATTGGTCTTCCAGGAATTATTTCTTCGTCTGGGCTTCGTATCCGGTGCTTCCACGCTGGGTAATAGAGGTTTCATGTGTAGACTCGCGGGTTTTTAATGGGGTTATGCTCGAGGATTCCTGCTTGACTTGATGCTTCACTCGAGCAGAGAGGTAGAAAATACACATGATTGTTGAGGTCTCCCAATTTGAAGCACAATTTGTCTATTACGAGAAAAAGTACAGTTGAACAATTCTGTCAGGTACAACAAACACAAAGTTTCTTACAATTGTCTGTTACGAGTTTTTTGTAAGACTCTATTTGGCATACATTTGAACGAGTTACTAAGGCTACGTAAATAGCCTTCAGCCTCGCAGTGTGCTTCAGCTATAAATACGTCAAATTGTTTTCTTTCATAATAGGTCTTTATTTATATTAAACAGTATCAACGCTAAAGCTTATATAATTATCTCAAAAGTACGTATGCTTGAGTTAGAATCATATATTAAATAAGCTGACAGGGAATAGATCTAAACGGTCACACCTTTAAAGGGACATAACCCAAGCTTGACAATACCGATTTTCTCCTATAAACCCAAGAAGTGATGAATCTATACTGGTGTCGAGAAAGAAAATACGGGTTTCACCACAAACGGCCTTTAACAGAATCAGTAACAGTACCCCCCCCCCCCCCCCCCCCCCCCTCATGTCCCGTGTCCGTGCTGACTCAGTGAACGAGAGCATATCAGGTGGTCGACACTCGATCCCTTTAGTCCGCCACCCGAGACACTCCTTCAGGGGTTTCCAGTTAGTTGTGGGGGATTAACTAAGCCTTCGTGAAACGGATATTGTTATAATTATGTTAATGATGGTGGTGGGGCCTGGGAGAGGATTTGGGGATTATAGTTATTTAGATAGTTATTTAGATAGTTATTTATTATGTTCTCTCCACCTACCAAATTTACTCCTAAACTCGATTAATGAATTAAAGGCTATAAAAGGCGTTGTCACATCGAGGGACATTTTTCTTGGGGGTTAATTTATAAGTTTGATGGAGGTCTAGGGAGGAAACAAATAAAATAAGAAAGGATACATAAATGAAAAAATAGAAACGACCCATCTCCCCTTAAGCCAAAAATGTTTACTCAGCCTCAAAACAGAAACATTTTATAACAAGTTTTCAGAGTCAAATAATAAGGCTGAGCTCATTAAATAAAGACAAACATTTATGGGCTCTTCAGCTATACTAAGAGTAGCACAATTACATAAAGTTAATTAAGAAACACATACCGAGCATAGTAAATAGCGAATATACACAATACGTTAACAGAGAAAGCAAAAACCTATTATAATAAATTTAAAAAAAATACAGAAAATAAATATATATACTGACATAAGGACACAATGACAATAAGAGTTATATTGACAAAACACAGGTGTACTATAGTGTCAGCCAATATACAAATGTACAGTTGCCCACATAACTCTCTGGAACTCTCTCCCAGAATCAGTCTTTCCCTCTTCCTATGACTTAAATTGCTTCAAACTCTGTGTCCAGGCATTTTGGCTCGAACGTCCCTTGATTTTGGCCCTGTCACTCTTTCAACTATGGGGGAGGCACTCGCTATAGGCAGTTATGCCTTTTGTCTCCCTCAATCACATAGAAAAAAAAAAAAAAAAAAAAAAATCTGTTGCTCGTCGTGCTCTTATGTATGAAAGTATAATAGTAGGAATTAAATGCGAGCGTGGTTTCTTTTCATTATCAGTTGACTAACTAGATGAGTTAACCACTGCATGAGGAACCACACTCGTAATTCAATCATGCGTATTTTATTTATATGCATAAGCTCACGGAAAGGAACAGAACTTATGTGCTCAACTGTACATACCTTTGCAACCTTGTTGGTAAATACATAATTCAAATACGAGATACAATCACAAACACGCATAGAATGTATATATATAATGTATTCATGTCTCTTACCGGACAATCTGGAACGCTTATCTTAGTATTTCCGGAAGAGCGCTTAACGTTTTTTAGAGGTCATATTTATCTATTTATACAGTAGTAATCAAATAATACACTCGGTTAATACCAAAATACGTTAGGAGTATTCATAATATCAAATAAATGAATTCTCCATAGTATCTAATCTATTAATAACGATTTTAAGTTCATACAATGCATTAGTGTGCATAACATAGACAATATATATATACTGTGTGTGTGTGTGTGTGTGTGTGTGTGTGTGTGTGTGTGTGTGTGTGTGTGTGTGTGTGTGTGTGTGTGTGTGTGTGTGTGTGTGTGTGTGTGTGTGTGCCTGCCTTTAAGTAATCTATTAGCCCAGATTTTAGATTTCCAATGAAGTAGCAAGAGAAACAGCTTTGACAAAAATACAAGGTTTGCATAGTGTATCATGTTCGACTGCACTAACAAAGAGATAATTCATCTATGCAATCATAACTGGTAACCAATTACTTATGATAGTTAATGATTTATGTAAGCCAATGCCCCAACATTCTTATTATATTGTATTTTGTTATATAATATTAGTTAGATTAAATAAACAATATAGGCGTGGGTATAACTTTAATATACAATACATGGTTTTTATAGTCCACCACACTGACGGCCATAATTTACCCGAATGTTGAAGCCAGTGTTTACGAATGTTGAGAGATGACACGACAGCCTACTGTAGATCCCCTGAGGCAGTCCTCCCGCCAACGTCCCCTCAACCCCACTCCACCCCACCCACCAAATAACACATCGTCACACATCACACACACACACACACCACACACACACCACACACACACACACAGCCACACCCCACACACATCACACAAACAAAACATCACCATAAACCCCTACAAATTATATTTTTTATTAATCTCTGCTACGTCTGCATATTTCAGACTGACGGTAAATTCAATTCTTTTACTTGCAGGATTTCTTCATCACTTGATAGAGACACGTTTGACAAAAAAACATGGATCACAATAAACGAAACTAAGTGCAAAGAAAAAAACTGATCGTCAATTTATGGGTAACTCAACATTATTTTGTCTTCCACAATATTAGGAAGGACATAATTTATATTACTAATCCCACGTAAAGCCTATCAGGAGTAAAATAAATAATAGAGCGCACCATGGTAACTGGCAACCCTAATATTAACCTCCCTCTATGGGAAAAAAAAAAAAAAAGAGGGAGAAAACAAGTAAAATTAAACAACGAAATTACAGAAAGAAAATTGCAAAGAAAACTGGGGAATGATAATGGGCTTAACTTAAGTATTTCCTCCTTCACAAATCAGGAAAGCCACATTCTATTCTACTTAAAGGTTAAACAGAAAATAAAAGTTCTATAAGTAAGGAAGAGGTTGTTATCATGAGAACTGGCAACTGGAATGTTCCTCACCTCTACAGTACGTGGACACAACGAGAGGGAAGAAACTCGTAAGATAAACAAACGAAATCACCGCAAGAAAAGAGAAATTGCAAAGAAAACTGTGGTATGATAATGGCTAACTTAAGTAATTTCTCCTCCCACAAATCAGGAAGGCCACCATCATATTCTACCTCAAAGGTATAAACGGAGTCTATTAATGAAGAGTGCGTATCATGGGAACTTGGCAAACTGAACTACCCTCCCTCTAGTGGCGAACAACAAAAAATATACGACGCACTACGGTATCTAATAATTGCGAAGGAAAGAAGAAAAGAAAAGAAAGAAAAAACCATGCTCAAATTTATGGGTTAGGCTAACATAGATCATTTTCCTTTCCAACATATCAGGGAGGACACATTCTATCCCACTCCGAGGGGTAAACAGAGTATAGTAATGTTATATCGTGCGTTATCCATGGCGAACATTGGCAACTAATATCACACCTCCCTCTACGTGGGAAAAAAACAAAAAAAAAGATGAGAAAAAAAGTAAGATAAACAGCGCGAAACACACAGAAGAAAATGCGAAAGAAAAACTGGGGTTTTATAATGGGCTTAACTTACGTATTTCATCCTTCACAAATCAGGGAAAGCCACATTCTATTCTACTCAAAGGTTAAACAGAGTCTATTAATGAAGAGTGTGTATCATGGGAAATTGGCAACGGAATTTTCCCTCCACTGCCTCCATTCTGCCCTCCCCGGACCGGAAGCCGGTAGGTGGAGGACCTTGAAAGCGGCTTCGCTACAATGTCAATCCCCCAACACAGCACAGTTCCCCGTATCTCACGCCCGTCGCTCACGAACCCTACGAATAAAAAACCCTCCCACACGCTATAATATATAGATCTAGTAAGGGTATGATCTGATTAGGTCTGTATATAAAAAGAAAAACAAATAAGGGTATGATCAGATTAGGACTATATAAAACGAAAAAACAAAACGGGTCACAAAATCAGAACTCACCCTGAATCTCATTACCCCTACGAATAGGAGCTCCCAAAACATATATCGGGAATCTAATAGGAGTATGATCAGATTAGGACTTATTATAAAAGCGAAGTAAAAAAACAAAAAAAAAAAAAAAAAAAAAAAAAAATAGTTCTTGTCACATTACGAAGCCTACGAATTGTTAAACCCTTACACAAAATCATTGGATTTTGCCCACAATATTACCCTGATCTAATAAAGGGTATGATCAGATTATGAATACATAAAACTAAGAAAGTAAAGTCAACAAACGCAACACGCCCATTATCTCGCTATGTAAAACCACTAACCTTCCACCAAGCTGTAGGAACCTCATATGGATTAAACATTTGAGTACCATCGACGTGTGCTATATTTGTGTAGCTATAGTTTGACGATATTTATGAAAGCTTAGGAAGAGGATCTGTGATAGTTAGAAGGGTTGAATGAGCCTTATTATTGATAGAGGGTCTTACCTGAACTGAATTAAATCGTCTAATAGTTGCCAGGAAGTGAGTAGGATCTAATATAAAAAGGACGTCCCTGTTACTGAATGGGTTAAACTAGGACTAAATTAAACTCCCATCACACCAAGCCACTAACGGAAGTGACAGTTTCAGTGTCTCATGCCATCGTGTTCCTCTATTACTGTTTACACAACCTTCCATGATATATAATACTATGCATACACAGTATGAACATTCATTTCTATTGGATGAAAACTAGGGGTATGGAATTAAAACTAACCTTTCAAAATCTATATTTATCCTTTTAGGACATATAAATTGCTGATAGGATAGTTGTGAGGATAGGGGTGTATGGGATATGTGTGGTTCTGTGGGTACTTACTCTAGTTGATAAAACTTACTCTAGTTGTAGTGAGCGGGAGGAGTGAGCAGGCTCCGTGATTTCAGCCTCCTATATGTGTTAGGTGTTATATGTATCGTTGGAATGGCTGTGGATGTGTGTGGTAGTCTGTATTTTTAGGCCAATTTGGCGACATCGGAACACGAAGGCGTTTAGGGTGGGATCTGTATGGTACCATTCCCACTATAGACGGTACCGTCTCGCCCGAAGGCTTAGGTAGCCATCAGCTTAGGGTGAACCATATGATACCCAGTCTCGCCTTGTACCATTTTTGCCAACCCCAGATGGGACGTCACAACGTCCGTCCACTTATGCCAGGTACCTATTTACAGATAGGTGAACTGAGGCTAACACATGAAAGGAGACAAGCCCAATTTGTCCTCTCGCCCGGCCGGGGATTGAACCCCCGACCCCTCGTGTGTGAGCTCACGAGAGGCTCTCTACCTACGAGGCTACGGGCTGTGTACGTGTGTGTGTGTAATGAGTAGGGGGGGGGGGGGGGGGGTCACGCTAGGCTGGTCTCCCCTACCAATTATGAGGGGTAGGGGGAATGGGGGGAGGGGGGAAGGGGTGGGGGGTACCTGTGGGGACCTGCTGGCTACCACGCCGACAGGTACCGTACCGACAAACAGACCTTGGCTACTACTACTAATGAGGTGGTACACCTGGTCTGCCATATGCCCGCACCCACAAACAACCCTACTTATAGGCTCTGGACCCATAATTGAAGTAGGAAATAGAAGTCATCTGCATTTCAAACAGAGCCCCATTCTACTGAAGCGGAGAAGTAGTATTTTCAATATATTTTCACCAGGCTTACTTAGCCAGAGAAGTAATTTTGATGTTACATACTTACTCAAACGCAGAAGGAAAATTAAATTAATTGTTACATAACAAATCAATTGGAGCAAGAAAAACAGTTGTTAAAATATATGATTACATAGTTAGTCAAACGGAGAAGTAATTTATAACGTATGAGTGCATTATCAACGCACGTGAGAATTGAGACCATTTACTGTATAATACAGTTGGAGTATTTCGGACTTCTCAACATTTAAGAATAAAAATATGGATCATAGATTTTCGGGTTTAGCTTTTTTGCCAGAGTATTAAGGACAATTAGGAAGTTACCCATTTTCATTACCCTATACCTTAAACAAGGTAGTGTTTGTGTATTCGTTTCATGTTTCCGCTTATGTCAAATGTTCTGGAGACTTATTTCATATTCAACAGTACTGTTTATTCCGAATCGACAAAAAACACCTTCGAAATGAGGCATCCCGGTTCTTATGGAGCAGCAGCCAGCAGAAAATAAAATCACTAAAAACCACTCGCACACACACACACACACACACACACGGAGGGGGAGGGGGGGGGGAGGAAGGGAGGGAGGGAGGGAGAGAGAGAGAGTATATGTATGTGTGTGTGTGTGTGAGAGAGTGAGAGATAAGAGATACATAAAAGTGCTCAGACACACACATATGCACGCATATTCACACACACACACACACACACACACACACACACACACACACACACACACACACAAGCGGCACGCGTCATAATGGGCGCGTGTGGCGCCAGACCACCCCAGTCCACCTGCCTTCGGCACTACTCAACACAACCTGCACTCAACACATCCTGCACTCAACCCCCTGCACTAAAACCATACTGCACTCAACCCACCCCTGCACTAAACCCGGCCTGCACTCAACCCACCCTGCACTCAACCCATCCTGCACTCAACCCATCCGGCACTCCAACCCATCATGCACTCAAACCACCCTACACTAAACTAGCTTACCCTACACTCAAAACACCCAACCTACACTCAACCCACCCGGCACTCAACTCACCCTGCACTTTCAACTCACCCTGCACTTAAACACATCCTGCACTCAAAACATCCGGCACTCAATATTCACTCAATACATCCGGCACTCAACTCAACGTGCACTCAACTCAAACCCTGCACTCAACTGAACTTATATCTGTTCTCCCTGTTTAATATTATCTTTCCCTAGTGTATTTATTCCGTATTGTATTATCTCTGTGTTTAGCCACTTCCTGTAATCATCTCTCCTTCTTTTAAAATCTTTCATTGCGATTATCTCCACCTTTATTCATGTTTCCTCCATTTATCACTTTTATGTGTCTATTTTCTGTATCTCTTCCTTCATCATTTGTCCCCGGCATGCCATCACCTGTACGTTCACCTGGGATTGTAGTTAGTTCCTTTGTATTCACCTTTATTAATTTCACCTTGCATTCAAACCACTGTTACGCTCCTCTTGTCTTGTCCTTATGTCTAACTTTACTCATGTTTCCCTGCAATTTACGCCTTTATGTTCCTCTTTAACCCCTTCTGTGCCGATGACCCCGTAGTGTATATGTAGCTATACATATACGATTTTGAGCAAGTTTTTTAAGAAGGATCTAGGGTAGTATAAAAAGGGTAATAGTGAGATAGTTCGAAGGGCCGGTTAATTGCTGGACGTCTAATTTAATGCTCAATAAAAATCTCTACTAGTCAACTCGGCCAGAATAAAGTTTAAAAGACACCACCGGTACTGATAGTTTGTGCTGTTTTAATTGTATCTATCTCTACACGGATTTCATTTTTCCTTGCATTCGCAAACTTTACGTTCATAATTCCTTTTCTGTGTTGCCTTTTTCTCTGCATTCATCACTTCTATGATTTCCTTTGTTCTTGTCTTATCTCCCACTGCGGTCATGTGTGATTGTGTTTATCCTCTCTTCTCTGCTTGTATAATCACGATCGTCCATTTAGCCTTATTCTTTAAACCCTCTCACCTTTCCGGTTTCCCCCACCCAAGTGTCCTCAAACATGCCCACTCTATGATATGATCCATAAGGGGGAGGTATTTTAGTTTGTTCCCTTAGACCGCCATCAAGATTAAAATTACACCCCCTTGAGTCCCTCTCTTTTCAAGATATATTTGAACATTTTTCGGTAGACAAAAATGTCCCGGCCGAAGGCCGGTTACTCGAAATTACAGGCTCGCTATCGCTCGCCAGTATAAAATTGACACCTGAATGACACGAAAGGTCTTAATATGGGGTGAATTGAATTTGTGAGAAGTTCTTTTAAATCGCTAACAGAATGGGGGGGGGGGCAAACGTTTTATAATATCAAAAGCAATGGGGCTAAACATGAGGGGAGACAAGGGTCAAGGAAAAGAAACCCTCAAGTGGAGACCTCCCCTGAACCCCTTCTGTACCGGCGCCGGACGCCTTTTTAATGGTATTCGGGCTACTATTAGGGACCGATTTTATTCAGTTTTAAAACGGGGCCTCCAGGAATACCCAGGCTTCGAACTATACCAATTAACCACTTTTACTACCACAGCTCCTTCTTAAGGGGAGGTCTCCACTTGAGGGATTGGTTTTTTTTACCCCTGTCTCCCTCATGTTTAGCCCCATTGATTTTGATATTATTTAAACGTTTTGCTCAATTAGTTTAGCGATTTTTAGAACTTTCCCACCCCATTTTAAGACCTTTCGATGCAATTCAGGTGGCTATTTAATCCTGGCGAGCGATAGCGAGTCTGTAATTTAGGAGGAAATCGGCCTTCGGCAGGGACATTTTTCTACCGAAAAATTTACAAATATATCTTGAAAGGGAACTCGATGGGGGGTAATTTTAAGGTTGATGGAGGTCTAGGGAACAAACTAAATACCTCCCCTTAAACTGCACAAAAATCGGCAAATTATAGCTCGAAATATACTTCAAAAGACGGTCACGGTTACAGATGGGGTTAACAACATGTAGCACTGCATGATATA
>CM064495.1:4904285-4993007 GCA_032716605.1 Paralithodes platypus
ATATCGGAGAGGGTTAAGTTTCAATACGTTTCCCCTTTACCCTCGAACATGACCTACAACACTCTACCAACAGCGTTAGCAACACACACGAAGAACAGCTTTTAAGGGGAGATTTCCACTTGAGGGATTATTGTCTTTACCCCTTTCTCCCTCATGTTTAGCCCCATTGCTTTTGAGATTTTAAGGCTTTCTCCCCATTAGTTTGGCGTTTTTAAGAACTTTCGCCCCATTTATGTCACTTTTAAGACCTTTCGTGCCATTTAGGTGTCGATTTTTCCCTGGCGAGCGATAGCGAGCCTGTAATTTAAGAGGCACCGGCCTTCAGCCGGGACATTTTTCTACCGAAAAATGTACAAATTTATCTTGAAAGGGGGTCTAGGGGGTGCAATTTTAAGATTGATGGAGGTCTATGGAACACACTAAAAACCTCCCCTTAAGCTTCAGGAGACGAATAGGTATTCGCATTTACATTCCGTATTAATTACCAACTCCGTCCACACCACATCATTACGTTCCTGGTACTCTGCATCGGGTTCTGGCTAGTCCATCTCCTCGTTAGCAGATATCTATACACACATATGTATTCGTTAGCAGATATCTATACACACATATGTACTCGTTAGCAGATATTTATACACACATAATTATGTACTCGTTAGCAGATATCTATACACACATATGTACTCGTTAGCAGATATCTATACACACATATGTACTCGTTAGCAGATATTTATACACACATAATTATGTACTCGTTAGCAGATATCTATACACACATATGTACTCGTTAGCAGATATTTATACACACATAATTATGTACTCGTTAGCAGATATTTATACACACATATGTACTCGTTAGCAGATATCTATACACACATAATATGTACTCGTTAGCAGATATTTATACACACATATGTACTCGTTAGCAGATATCTATACACACATAATATGTACTCGTTAGCAGATATCTATACACACATATGTACTCGTTAGCAGATATTTATACACACATAATTATGTACTCGTTAGCAGATATTTATACACACATATGTACTCGTTAGCAGATATCTATACACACATAATATGTACTCGTTAGCAGATATCTATACATAATTATGTACTCGTTAGCAGATATCTATACACACATATGTACTCGTTAGCAGATATCTATACACACACTTATCTACTCCCTCGCGTCTCCTACTTCCTCAATTACACGCCATAATGAAAATACCTGTAGTGATCAACAGGAACCCATAGATAAGGCTTGTTTTAGTCACTCATTACGTGGATCAAACATCTGCAAAACGTTGCCAAGAAAGAGCTCCTCCTCAAATGGTGTGTATCTATTCATTCTGGCAACTGTTCGACGTCCATTATTCCATTCCTCTCCATTATTCTAAAAACAGTGATAACATACGGATAACATACGGATAACATACGGATAACATACGGATAATAGTAATGTTGCTGTACAAAATTAAAGTCAAATGCACAAGAAATGGTAGTGTGACCATCATAGTCCAAGTAGTATTTATGATGTGCGTTAAGGGGAGGTGTTTAGTTTGTTCCCTAGACCTCCATCAAGCTTAAAATTACACCCCCTTGAGTCCCTTTCAAGATAAATTTGTACATTTTTCGGTAGAAAAATGTCCCGGCCGAAGGCCGGTTCCTCTTAAATTACAGGCTCGCTACATCGCTCCTCCATGATAAAATCGACACCTAAATGGGGCACGAAAGGTCTTAAAATTGACAGAAATGGGTTGAAAGTTCTTAAAATCTTCAAAATAATGGGGCAAACGTCTTAAAATTAGGAAAACAATGAGGCTATACATGAGGGAGAAAGGAGTCAAGAAAAAAATCCCTCAAGTGGAGATCTCCCCTTAACACACTTTATCATCCTTATCAGAACTCCGACAAAGAGTTAAGAAATACAAAAAATAAAGTGAACACACACACACACACACACACACACACACACACACTAATAATAATAAGGTTGATAAAGTGTGTTAAGGGGAGATCTCCACTTGAGGGATTTTTTTCTTGACTCCTTTAAACATTACATTAACCATATAAACAGTTCGCTCACCACACTGCAGGTTGATAAGATGTGTAACTTGACTCCTCGAGCAACAATTAATACCACTCCATTGACAAGATAAGACAAGGCAAACACTTATTGAGAAAGTTGTAATCGTGCCCGAAGGATGAGAAGGAACCGTGCGATAATTGCAGTGAGGGCTCTAGAAGCAACAGTGATCACAATGCCATGGCAAATAAATATGAACACAAAATGGTGCGTGCACAGAATATGAAGGAATAAAGGTGTAATTAATACAGTGCCAGAAGTTATGGTGTGTACCTCGGTTATTGCAGTAATAAGTATCATCAACACAGGTGAAAAACTGATACACTCCATAAGATGAGATCTTAAATCTCTCTCTCTCTCTCTCTCTCTCTCTCTCTCTCTCTCTCTCTCTCTCTTATATATATATATATATATATATATATAAACTACACAACATAGGAATACGTAAGAGAAACAAGGACATCAAAGAAATGTGCGATCATTAGAGTGCACAGGTAGTTATGATGTGTGACTGCGAACCCTAGCTACCACTTACCACCTCTCCTTCTCTCAGCCACCGTATATTACAGAGAGAGAGAGAGAGAGAGGTAGGTAGGTAGGTAGGTAGGTAGGTAGGTAGGTAGGTAGATCATTAGAGTGCACAGGTAGTTATGATGTGTGACTGGGAACCGTAGCTACCACTTACCACCTCTGCTTCTCTCAGCCACACCGTATATTACAGAGAGAGAGAGAGAGGTAGGTAGGTAGGTAGGTAGGTAGGTAGGTAGAGAGGTAGGTAGGTAGGTAGGTAGGTAGAGAGAGAGACGTAGGTAGGTAGGTAGGTAGATCATTAGAGTGCACAGGTAGTTATGATGTGTGACTGCGAACCCTAGCTACCACTTACCACCTCTCCTTCTCTCAGCCATACCATATATTACAGAGAGAGAGAGAGAGGTAGAGAGAGAGAGTGGTAGGTAGGTAGGTAGGTAGGTAGATCATTAGAGTGCACAGGTAGTTATGATGTGTGACTGCGAACCCTAGCTACCACTTACCACCTCTCCTTCTCTCAGCCACACCGTATATTACAGAGAGAGAGAGAGAGAGAGAGAGGTAGGTAGGTAGGTAGGTAGGTAGGTAGGTAGGTAGGTAGGTAGATCATTAGAGTGCACAGGTAGTTATGGTGTGTGACTGCGAACCCTAGCTACCACTTACCACCTCCCCCTCACCACCTCTCAGCGACACCATATATTAAGGGGAGGTATTTAGTTTGTTCCCTAGACCTCCATCGAGCTTAAAATTACACCTTCTTGAGTCCCTTTCAAGATAAATTTGTACCTTTTTCGGTAGAAAAATTTCCCGGCCGAAGGCCGGTTCCTCTTAAATTACAGGCTCGCTATCGCTCGCCAGGATAAAATCGACACCTGAATGGCACGAAAGGTCTTAATATGGGGTGAAAGTTCTTAAAATCGCTAAACTAATGGGGCAAACGTTTTATAATATCAAAAGCAATGGGGCTAAACGTGAGGGAGAAAGGGGTCAAGAAAAAAATCCCTCAAGTGGAGATCTCCCCTTAAGGATAACCACACACCTCTCACCACCACCCTCTTCCATCTCTCACTCCCTCCCTTCTGCGGACGTCTATGGGGAATTATATTACATCTTAACCACTGTTGGTGACTTATTCCATTACACGAAATCAATACTCCGATATAAGCTACGGCGTCACAATTACTCACCCTGTAGAGATGAACAGAGTACAGGCAAACAAGAGCTATTGTGAGGTATGCAAGATGGTCCCTGTGAAACCCGAGATGTTTGAGTTACCCTTATAAAAACAAAAAAACAAAAAATCTGGATCCCTTTCTCCCTCATGATTAACTCCATTACTTTTTTATATTTTAAGACGTTCACCCCATTAGTTTGCTGATCTTAAAAGCTTTTGTCCTATTTCATTGCCACTATTAAGACCTTTCCTGCCATTTAGGTGTCAATATTTTCCTGGCGAGCGATAGCGAGCCTGTAATTAAGGAGGGGCATTTTTCTACCGAAAAAGGTACAATGTTATCAAGAAGGGGGCTGGGGGGGGGGGGGGGGGGGGGGGGGGGGGGGGGGGAGGGATGTTTTTAAAGCTTGATGGAGGTCTAGGGAGGAAACTACAACATTTAATATAACAAATACATGAACTAATCGACCAAAACGTAAACCCTTTGTGGTACTTGGGGTGGATGAAAGAGTTATTGCGCTGATCTGTATTGTGTAGCGTGATCGGATACCGAATATGTAGTGTGTGTGTGTGTGTGTGTGTGTGTGTGTGTGTGTGTGTGTGTGTGTGTAATAATAATAATAATAATAAACGGTTTATTAAAGAATGGCAGCCTCATGAGCTGAAAATACACATTTTACAATTTAGTGGATGAACATGAGATGTACAGATATGAGGATGGTAAGCTTAGTTTACAAACAAAATAAATAAATACAATAATGATGCATGTGCAGAATACAGAATACAGTGTGTGTGTGTGTGCGCGTGTGTGTGCTGCTATATGTATTGTGTAGCATTATCGGATACCGAATGTGTAGTGTGTGTATTTTTGTGCTGATATATATATATACCCGGTATATATATATTGTTTAATATATACTTATCTTAATCATACTGAAACATATTATCTCCTATCAAAATACACAGCGTTCGTATGACACACGCGTAATCCACCGAACATAATTGATAGGATAAGCGCCGTTTAATCCTGTTTGACCGTGGATATCCCCTTGCCTCTTATTTTGCAATGTCATACGTCACAAAGAAGGCCGTTCCAAAGGTGCAACATTCCGTGACTTACTAAATATAGGTTCATCGTATTCTTATATTCTCTTTTATATCGTGACGTGCACTTCAGTTGCAGAATAGGATTAAGGGGGGTGACCTGCTTTTTGTTATTTCTGTCCTTTTCTCTCTTTCTCTGGCTTTTATCCATTCGGCACCATTAAGCCAACTATTTTAAGACGTTTATCCCCATCTAGGTGTCGATTTCTTCCTGGCGAGCGATAGCGAGCCAGCATTATATGAAGAAATCCGGCTTCGCCGGAGAAATGTTTCTATCGAAAAATGTACAAATTTAGCCTGCTGTCTAACAAAATTTTAAAATATGCTGGCTCGCTACCGCTCACCAGTAAGAAATTGACACCTGGATGGGGACAAACGTCTTAAAACAGTAGGCTGAATGGGGCCAAATGGATACAAGCCAGAGAAAGATAGAAAAGGACAGAACAAAAACAGGTCACCCCCCTTAACCCAACTCCAATATATATATGTGTGTGTGTGTGTGTGTGTATGTGTATGTGTGTGTATGTATGTGTATGTATGTGTATGGGCATGTGTGTGTATGTGTATGTGTATATGTATGTGGGTGTGTTCTCCCTTTAGACAGTTGTTGCTTTAATACCCCCTTTCTCCTCCATTTTAGTACCCCCTTTCTCCACCATTTTAGTACCCCCTTTCTCCACCATTTTAGTACCCCCTTTCTCCTCCATTTTAGTACCCCCTTTCTCCACCATTTTAGTACCCCCTTTCTCCACCATTTTAGTACCCCCTTTCTCCTCCATTTTAGTACCCCCTTTCTCCACCATTTTAGTACCCCCTTTCTCCACCATTTTAGTACCCCCTTTCTCCTCCATTTTCCCTTCCCACTTTCCTCTGTGGTTGAGGTGAAGTCATACCAGAGCCTTTATCAACAATTTTTATCAGTAGATTTTTCCTGACAGCTGAATTTTAAGTATCTCAATAACTCGGACAAGTAAGACAGTTTCCCTTCTACTTATATGCCAAGACCCAAGACGAAAGAGTCCTGAAAAGATTGTCACAAACAGTCACCCGGGGAAAATTGCCAGGAATAACCACTCGTATGACTCCTCCATATGACCGCTGGCCAAAAGATCCACATTAGGTGGGATGGTTCATTTTTTGGCCGATTTTTTGCATGCATTCGTTATTTTTCTAGTTTCCTCCTTAGACCTCCATCAAATTAAAAAAAAAACATCCATTAGATCCCCCTTCTAGATTAATTTGTACATTTTTCGGTAGAAATATTTCCCGGCCGAAGGCCGGTTCTTCCAACATTACAGGCTCACTATCGTTTGCCAGGGAAATAATCGACACCTAAATAGCATGAACGGTCTAAATATTGACGAAGAAATGGGGCGAAAGGTCTTAAAATCGACTAACTAATGGGGCAAACATCTTAGCATCTGAAAACTAATGGGGCTAAACATGAGGGAGAAGGTGGACCAGAAAACCGGCCCATCCCCCCTTAAACCACACGAGACGGATGTTGGGTGTAGGACAATGACATCCACAAACCCACTCGATCAACTCCCATTGTCCAGATGTCATGAGGCCCTCGCCGCAGCCACCATCCGAATGCGTCAGTGTGGAGAAATCCGGCTTAGCCAGAGACATTTTTCTATCGAAAAATGTACAAATTTAGCTTACTGTCAAAACAAAAATATATATATGCTGGCTCGCTACCGCTCGCCAGGAAAATATTGACACCTGGATAGGGGTAAACGTCTTAAAACAGTAGGCTGAATGGGGCCGAATGGATACAAGCCAAAGAGAGAAGGAGATAAATATCTTATAAAAATACTCTTACAACATCCAAATAATAACTTTAATAATCCAGTGTGATTATAATGTTGATGATCTGTTCTAGGGAAGGGCTAGGGGTGATTTATATCAACTTCATGCGTTCGTTTTAAGGGGAGATTTCCACTTGAGGGATTTTTTTTCTTGACCCCTTTCTCCCTCATGTTTAGCCCCATTGCTTTTGATATTATAAAACGTTCGCCCCCTTAGCTTGGCGATTTTAAGAAGTTTCACCCCATTTATGTCACTTTTAATACCTTTCGTCCCATTTAGGTGTAGATTTTTCCTGGCGAGCGATAGCGAGCCTGTAATTTAAGAGGAACCGGCCTTTGGCCGGGACATTTTTCTACCGAAAAATGTACAAATTTATCTTGAAAGGGAGTCAAGGGGGTGTAATTTCAAGCTTGATGGAAGTCTAGGAAACACACTAAAAACCTCCCCTTAAGGAGAAGGGAAGTGGAAGTCGGAGTCAAGAGGTGTCGAAAGGTAAACAAAGGTGTGAGAAGAGTACTGGGCAAGGAGGGGGGGGGAGGGGGGGGGGGGGGGTTAATAAGAGGCTTTACTACTTCATCATCGCCCGTATTTGTACTTCTTTGTATTTAGGGGAGATGGTTGGTGGTTTTTCAGACCCCTTTTCTCCCATTGTGTTTTAGATGTTAAGACGTTCGGCCCCATTAGTTTGGCGATTATAAGCGTTTTCGCCCCATTGCTAGGTTCCTTTCGTGCCATGTAGGTGTCGTTTTTTTAATGGTGAGCAATAGCGAGCTGGTAATTTAGGAAGAAACAGCCTTCGGCCGGGATATTTTTCTACCAAAAAATGTACAAATTGATCTAGAAGGGGGAATTTGGGGATGTTATTTTAAGCTTGATGGAGGTCTAGAGAGAAAACTAAAAGAGCAATGTATGTATGTATGTATGTATATTCTAGATTTTATTAATTTCACCACAGCACCAAACACCTCCAATGAAATTAATGAAGGCATATATGTGATCCACCGGGATTCGAACCTGGGTTATCACACACATATTTTGTAAACACTCTAACCATTACACCACCAGGCACATAACCCATAGCTAGAGGTGGCCGACTCGAGACAGAGCTGGAATAGAAGCAACAAATATTATAATACATATACACATTCACACACATCTAGGTCATCCAGGAGAAGACCCAGAGACAAGCATAATTAATAATAAATAAATCGACCAACCAAAAACGCCTTTCCTCCCTTAATCCCACTTCCCCCCCCCCCCATGTTGCCTTATGCCCCATTTTACTCTGCGAGGCCTGTCATCACCGCGGCCTGAATGACGGGGATCAGGGGGGCCGTAATGGTCGATGGTGACTGACTGACTGATGGCTGCCGTAAAGATAGAAGTTTATAATGTTGGCAGTTTTGGAGGGATTTGGGAGTTGTCGGATTGGAAGAACGATTGTGGTATTGGAAGAACGATTGGAGGATATTTAGGATGGGTAACAAGTGAAGGATATTTATAAGTCAGAATTACAGATGAGTTGTTTAGAAGCCTTTGAAGTGAACTATGGTACAAATTGGTCTTACTATGATGCAGAGACACAGTAGTTTCATAGTTTTCCTTTAAGGGGAGGTATTTAGTTTGTTTCCTACGTTTTCATCAAGCTTAAAATTACACCCCCTAGACCCCGTTTCAAGATAAATTTGTACATTTTTCGGTAGAAAAATGTCCCGGCCGGAGGCCGGTTGCTCTTAAATTACAGGCTCGCTATCGCTCGCCAGGAAAAAATAGACACCTTCATGGCACGAAAGGTCTTAAAATTGACAGTAATGGGGCAAAATGTCTTAAAATTTCCAAACTACTAGGGCGAACGTCTTAAAACCTCAAAAGCAATGGGGCTAAAAATGAGGGAGAAAGGGGTCCACAAAAAAATCTCTCAAGTGGAAATCTCCCTTTAAGTATCGAGGAATTAGCTGCTAAGGGATTCAATTTATCGTCAACCGAAATTAAACAGAGCATAGGTAAGTGTGGTATATTGATGTACGGTCGCGCTAATAAGTCATGTCCCAGCTGTCATTACGTTTGGCTTGCTCTGCGCTGTATTAATGTCTGTCAGATGTTGAATAGGGTGGGTAGGTGTAGGAACATGTTGGTATATCTCACTCAAAGAGAAGAAGTCGCGTGTAAATATGGCTGATACCAATTATATATTGATCAAAACATACTTAGTCCCGAAACATGACTTATTAGCGCGACTGTACCCTTAGTAGTGATAACCAGCGTAAGGCCATTAAGAGTGCGGGTGTGAAGTGCGAGTCGTTTAAGGGGGGTCACCGGCTTTTTTTTTAACTTTCTCTCCTTTTTTCTCTTTCCCTGGCTTGCATCCATTCGGCCCCATTCAGCCAACTGTTTTAAGACGTTTATCCCCATCCAGGTGTCGATTTCTCCCTAGCGAGCGATAGCGAGCCAGCATTGTATGGAGAAATCCGGCTTAGCCAGAGACATTTTTCTATCGAAAAATTTACAAATATAGCTTACTGTCAAAAGAAAAAAATATATATATATGCTGGCTCGCTACCGCTCGCCAGGAAAATATTGACACCTGGATGGGGGTAAACGTCTTAAAACAGTAGGCTGAATGGGGCCGAATGGATACAAGCCAAAGAGAGAGGGAGAGAAAGATAAAACAAGCGATGTGGGCTCCCTTAACCGTTAGTGGACCAGTAATAGCATCATTTGTCTTAACACCAGTCCAATATGTTACCACTGTGGGAGGCTGGGCATGTTACTTTTAAAATTACAGGCTCGGTATCGCTCGCTAGTGAAAAATCGACACCTAAATAGTACGAAAGGTCTTAATATTGACAAAGAAATGGGGCGCAAAGTCTTAAAATCGCCAAACTAATGGGCCAAACGTCTTATATTCTTAAAACTAATAGGGCTAAGCACGAGGGGAAAAGGGGTCCAGAAAAACGGGCCACCTCCCCTTAAAAGACTGAACTCTCTCTCTCTCTCTCTCTCTCTCTCTCTCTCTCTCTCTCTCTCTCTCTCTCTCTCTCTCTCTCTCTCTCTCTCTCTCTCTCTCTCTCTCTCTCTCTCTCTCTCTCTCTCTCTCTCTCTCTCTCTCTCTCTCCCTCTTTCCCCCCCACCCAAGTGCCAGATGGGCGCCCGATACCACCTACAGCCCTTCACGCCCACCACAACATTAGTTCTGGGTTTTATAGGGCGGGGATGTACAGTCGCGTTAATAAGTGATGTCTCGCCACCAAGTATATTTTGATCAATGATTGGTATCAGCAATATTTGAGCTTCATTTCTTCATATCGAGTGAAATATAAAAAAAAAAAAAAAAATCCTACACTTACCCACCCTATTAAACATCTGACAGACATTAATACAGCACAGAGCAAGCCAAACGTAATGACAGCTGGGACATGACTTATTAGCGCGACCGTACAGTTGTGAACATTAATACTCGTTGAATCTCTAAAGCTGGATTCAAATAATGTTTTCTGAATGTAGTCTAAAAGTCATATTGAATGCTTAAGGGGAGATCTCCACTTGAGGGATTTTTTTCTTGACTCCTTTCTCCCTCATGTTTAGCCCCATTGTTTTTGATATTATAAAACGTTTGCCCCATTAGTTTAGCGATTTTGAGAACTTTCACCCCATATTAAGACCTTTCGTGCAATTCAGGTGTCGATTTTATCCTGGCGAGCGATAGCGAGCCTGTAATTTAAGAGGAACCGGCTTTCAGCCGGGACATTTTTCTACCGAAAAATGTACAAATTTATCTTGAAAGGGGCTCAAGGGGGTGTAATCTTAAGCTTGAAGGATATCTAGGGACCAAACTAAAAACCTCCCCTTAAGGAAGTAGGCTCGAACTTTTGAAGGTTCCTGTACGGTCAGTGTGGGACCCCTCTGATGATCACGCTTCTCGCACCACATTCCTCACGTTACCGGCACATGACCTTGGACACAGGGGCACTTTCTTATTGACTTTGTATGGACCCTATTTGGCACCAGGAAGGTCATTTTGGACCTCCCCTATTTCGCTCCTCTAAGCTGGTATCACAGGAGCGCTTTTTCCCTCAAAATTTATACTCAACACTGGTCTGGCAGCTTGTGAGGTCAACATAAAACAAAATGTGTCACCTTAATTTATCTATCACCAGTCTAGTTTCCGATACCAGGGCAAAATATTCCAGATATGTTGACAGACAAATGTTGATAATCGAATGTTGACTATATAAGCTCTCGTGTGTTATTGCCTTTAGTTTGGATATGTTATGACGTTTCACCCCCTTAGTTAGGCGATATTAAACCTTCCCCCAATTCACAAGTTGATTATCTGGTTGACTATATAAGCTCTCGTGTGATATTGCCTTTAGTTTGGATATGTTATGACGTTTCACCCCATTAGTTAGGCGATATTAAACATTCCCCCAATTCACAAGTTGATTATCTGGGCGAACAATAGCAAGCCTGTGACTGAGACAAATGTGGCCTTCGGCTGGGACATATTTCCATCGAAAAACATAACAAATTTAGCTTAAAGAAGGTCTGGGTGGGCCTTTTTTTAGTTCAATGGAAATCTGGGAAGGCGTTTTTGTTAGCCTAGGGGACAACCTAAAATACCTTTGCTCGAAAATGGAAAAAAAAACAAGCAAGCAAAATCCTCAATAACATGCAACAAAATATCAGAATAACCCCGAAGACGTCGTACGAGATGAAATGTTAGTAATAATGTGTTAGCTTGAGTCTCCTTACTGTCATGTGATACAGGCATATGCATCCATGTTTATTATTCTATTTCAGATACCTTGAAATGGGATGATAATTTAAGTTAGCTTTTTTATGACTGTTATTAAGTCGAATATAACTTTATATTTATGTCTATAGCTATATACAGTGTAATATATGCAGTATGTTTATTTATAACTATCTATTTACAGTATATATATATATATATATATATATATTATATAATATATATATATATATATATATATATTATATAGAGGAGAGCGAGAGAGAGAGAGAGAGAAGAGAGAGAGGAGAGAGAAAGGAGAAGAGAGAGAGAGAGGAGACGAGAAGAGAGAGCGAGGAGAGAGAGAGAGAGAGAGAGAGAGAGAGAGGAGTGAGAATGAGAGAGAGGAGGGGAGTGAGAAGGAGAGAGAGAGAGAGAGAGAGAGAGAGAGAGAGAGAGAGAGAGAGAGAGAGAGAGAGAGAGAGAGAGAGAGAGAGAGAGAGAGTTGGCGAACTTATTATATATCATTGATCATATTTTAATCCGAACAATAGAGACAATCTCGGATTAAACGAAATCCGTCCCAGAATATTATCCCAAGACTGAACAGGATAAAAATGCGCCTTATAAAGTGGCTGTATCTGATCCGACGTGTTGGGGGTTGTTATCATATTTTGCTTAATGAGTATTGAAGGTTTGGCTTTTTTTTTTTCTATTTTCGAGTAACGTGTTCTTGTTTGTCCCCTAGGCTAACAAAACACGCCTTCCCAGACTTCACTCTATAATTGTTTTCCATCCAGTCCCTCCTCAGGCTAAATTTGTACATTATTCGATACAAAAATGGTCAGGCTGAAGGGCCAATTTCGTTTAACCCCTTCAGCGCCATGAGGTCTGTTTAAAAACCTTTGACTCTGGCTAAAATTATATGATGTGCATTTTAAGAAGGACCTGTGTTACTAAGAGGGTTTATTGAGATCGTATTTACCCATTTGAGTCGCATAGGTAGATTACAAACTAAAGAACATCATCTAAGGTTGACAGAATATGATGAACATTACGTCATAGTGGTGAAGGGGTTAAGGGGAGGTATTTAGTTTGTTCCCTAGACCTCCATCAAGCTTAAAATTACACCCCCTTGAGTCCCTTTCAAGATAAATTTGTACATTTTTCGGTAGAAAAATGTCCCGGCCAAAGGCCGGTTCCTCTTAAATTACAGGCTCGCTATCGCTCGCCAGGATAAAATCGACACCTGAATTGTACGAATGGTCTTAATATGGGGTGAAAGTTCTTAAAATCGCTAAACTAATGGGGCAAACGTTTTATAATATCAAAAGCAATGGGGCTAAACATGAGGGAGAAAGGGGTCAAGAAAAAAATCCGTCAAGTGGAGATCTCCCCTTAAGTTACACGTTAACTATCACTCGCCCAGAAACCATCGACATGTGAAATGAGTGCATGAAACGTTTTATTATCGCCATTCTATTAGGTTGAAACATTTTACAGTCTCCCAACAAATGGAGCGAAACGAGAGGTCCAAAGAGGTCTCCCTCAGACCAAATAGTGATAAGAGGCTTGGTGTTGGGTCCTATTCCATCAAAGCCAACCCTTTGAAGCCCAATTATTAAATTTTTGTATAATTCGAAGTATGATAAGGATCGGGCGGCATATTCCTGAGATGTTTGTGGGAGTGATGAGTGTGTGAAGACCTAAAACAAACACACACACACACACACACACACACACACACACACACACACACACACACACACACACACACACACACACAGATCCACCCTAAGCCTTCGTTTCCGATGTCGCCAATTGGCTAAAAATACAGACTACACGCACATCCACAGCCATTCCAACGATACATATAACACCTACACATATCGGAGGCGGGAAATAGCGAGCATGCTCACTCCCGCAATACAACTAGAGTAAGTAACTAGAGTAAGTACACACACACACACACGTTCGTAGAAAGAGGCAGGTAGAAATACACGAATATATAATTGATCTTTATTAGAAATGTATATTGAATTCTACTCCACACGAAAATGCTAGAATATTATAAAATGATTCAGTCTATTTCATTGAGCGATTGTTGTCCTGGACTGTTTGTTGATATTCGAGATATTATGATTGTGAGGTAGTCTGGAATCCACAAACCTCTATGCAATTGCCGACTTGCGAGTTTCGTTCTATAAGGAAGTTGGAGCTGTAAACAACGATCTTTAACATAATTTACAGCTTAAAAGACGGTCGTAGTACATTTATAAACACATAGAACCCAATTCAACATACCATTTATCCATCACAAACCTACATTATTATTGCATTTCTGTTTAATATCGATGTTCACGGCTCCAACTTCCTTGTAGCCTGAAACTCGCAAGTGGTCAATTACTGGGATGAGTGCAATTTGTATCTTGATGAGGGATTTTTGAGCTATCTCTCTAATGTCTATCTATAATATCTATCTCTATCTCTCTATATATTTATCTATTATCTCTCTCTATATATCTATCTATCTATCTATCTATCTCTATATATTTATCTATTATCTCTCTATATCTATCTATCTATCTATCTATCTATCTATCTATGCATCTTTGGTTCTCAAATTCCTTAACCCTTTCAGTACCGGTGCCATCCTTTTCATTATATTCTGGCAATGATTTAACGATAATATTAAGCTTAGGAAGGAGGTCTACTTATTAACAGACTATCTCGACCCTTTTAGCTACAATATATCCTGCCTAAGCTTCATAAAAGTGTCTAGTAGAAAACATTATAAAGACGTCGTTGTACAGAAGAGGTTAAGGAGGTAGTACTTGGTTTGTGGACTATACTGTATATATATATATATATATATATATATATATATATATATATATATAATTTTGTGTTTGTTTTTTTTGTTTTTTTTCCGTTTCCTCGCTAGACCTCCATCAAACTGTACATTTTTCGGTAGAACCTTCTACAATTAGAGGCTCGCTATCGCTCGCCAGGAAAACATCGACACCTAAAGGGCATGGAAGGTCTAAATATTGAAACAAAAAATGAGGCGAAATATATCAAAATCGCCAAACTAACGGAACGAACGTCTTAAAACATCAAAACTAATATGTTAAACACGAGGGAGAAGGGGGTCCGTAAAAAGTGAGTGTTACCCCCTTAAGGAAAATATACATTAACCCTTGCAAGGTCCAGTACGCGTTTCTGTTCTGTTTTCTGGCTACTATTAGACGATTTTATTCAGATTAGGAAGGGTATATGAAAGCCAAAGGGTTGATTGAGATAGTATTCACCCTTTGCATACCCACAGATCCTTCCTGAGCTGCATAAAATCGTCTAATGATAGCCAAAATAAACTGGTAAAACGCATCAGAGCTTCAAGGGGTTAACCTAACTGAACATTCTATGGTGCACATAAGCCAAATACTTACGTTATTCTTCCATTCGGCCCCATTCAGCCTACTCGTGTGATCCCGTGTGATGGGGCCGAATGGATACAAGCCAGGGAAAGAGAGAAAAGGAGAGAAAGATAAAACAAAAACCGGTGACCCCCCTTAAGGGGAGTTTTTTAGTTTGGTCCCTAGATATCCTTCAAGCTTAAGATTACACCCCCTTGAGCCCCTTTCAAGATAAATTTGTACATTTTTCGGTAGAAAAATGTCCCGGCTGAAAGCCGGTTCCTCTTAAATTACAGGCTCGCTATCGCTCGCCAGGATAAAATCGACACCTAAATGACACGAAAGGTCTTAACATTGACAGAAATGGGTTGAAAGTTCTTAAAATCGTCAAAATAATGGGGCGAACGTCTTAGCATTAGGAAAATAATGAGGCTAAACATGAGGGAGAAAGGAGTCAAGAAAAAAAATCCCCCAAGTGGACATCTCCCCACAAGAGGGCAAATAATTAACTAAAGTTATTTTTTTCCTAGCTAAATGTCATCCCTTAGCAGTTGATTTTATATATATATATATATATATATATAATGGGAAATATGAAATTGCTTTGTATCTGCATCATATTAATGCCAATTAGTTCTCATATTTTGCAACTTTTTTCACTACAAGTTTTTACATATTTTGGTAGACAAATCTTCCTATATTGCAGGCTTGCTATCGCTCGCCAGGAACAAAATCGACACCTAAATGTTATGAAAGGTCTTAGAATCGCAAAACTAGTGGGCTGAATCATCTCGAATGTCTTAAAATGTCAAAACTAACGGGGCTAAGGAATGAGGGAGAAGGGGGTCCAGGAAAACCTACCCTTAAACCCCTCGCCAGTAATGAAGCTTGGAGTTCCACATCAACTAGGCCACTCTCGCCTGGCTTAATTTAATCAGGGGGGGGGGGGGGGGGAGTATTTGATTATTTTCTGAACCCCTTCACCTTCATGTTTAGCCCCATTAGTTTTCAAATTTCAAGACTTTCACCTACTTTTTGTCAATATTAAGACCTTGATCGTGCCATTTAGGTGTCGATTTTTTTTCTCCTGGCAAGCGATAGCGAGCCTGTACTTTGCCTGGACATTTTCCTATCGAAAAGTGTAAAACAAATTCTCGAAAGGGGGGAGGGTGGGGGGGGAGGGGGTGTCTTTGAGATGTATATATATATTTTTTTTTTTTCCAAGCTTGATGGAGGTCTAGGGAGACAACTAAAACAAGTATATATATACCGGTAATCATGAAAATTACATACATATATATAAATGATAGAACGTCCCCTTAATCGGGGGAAACTTCAAAGTGATCACTGAACGGTGTCTGAGGGAGGTGTACGGTTTGAGGGCGGGGGGGGGGGGGGGGAAGGGGGAGGTAAAGAGGGAGGTAAAGAGGGAGGGAGAGAGGGAGGGAGAGATAGGGAGGCTTTATTTCTCTCTCTCTCTAGTTTATGAAGACAGTCTGTAGTATATCAATAATTACGGCACATCTTCCAAAGTCTGTTCTGTACTTTCACCTTCCGAAGATATGACGACGCATGACTTAACCGATGTGTTGGCTATTATCAGACCATTTGTTATTGAGATAGTCTTTACCCTTTATAGTCTTTACCCTTTATAGTCTTTACCCTTTATAGTCTTTACCCTTTATAGTCTTTACCCTTTATAGTCTTTACCCTTTATAGTCTTTACCCTTTATAGTCTTTACCCTTTATATTACCCTTTATAGTCTTTACCCTTTATAGTCTTTACCCTTTATAGTCTTTACCCTTTATAGTCTTTACCCTTTATAGTCTTTACCCTTTATAGTCTTTACCCTTTATAGTCTTTACCCTTTATAGTCTTTACCCTTTATAGTCTTTACCCTTTATAGTCTTTACCCTTTATAGTCTTTACCCTTTATTGAGATAGTCTTTACCCTTTATTGAGATAGTCTTTACCCTTTATTGAGATAGTCTTTACCCTTTATAGTCTTTACCCTTTATTAAGATAGTCTTTACCCTTTATTGAGATAGTCTTTACCCTTTATAGTCTTTACCCTTTATTAAGATAGTCTTTACCCTTTATTGAGATAGTCTTTACCCTTTATAGTCTTTACCCTTTATAGCCTTTACCCTTTATTGAGATAGTCTTTACCCTTTATTGAGATAGTCTTTATCCTTTATTGAGATAGTCTTTCCCTTTATTGAGATAGTCTTTACCCTTTATTGAGATAGTCTTAACCCTTTATTGAGATAGTCTTTACCCTTTATTGAGATAGTCTTAACCCTATATTGAGATAGTCTTAACCCTTTATTGAGATAGTCTTTACCCTTTATTGAGATAGTCTTAACCCTTTATTGAGATAGTCTTTACCCTTTATTGAGATAGTCTTTAACCTTTATTAAGATAGTCTTTATCCTTTATTAAGATAGTCTTTATCCTTTATTGAGATAGTCTTTAACCTTTATTAAGATAGTCTTTATCCTTTATTAAGATAGTCTTTATCCTTTATTAAGATAGTCTTTATCCTTTATTAAGATAGTCTTTACCCTTTATTGAGATAGTCTTTACCCTTTATTAAGATAGTCTTTATCCTTTATTAAGATAGTCTTTATCCTTTATTGAGATAGTCTTTATCCTTTATTGAGATAGTCTTTACCCTTTATTGAGATAGTCTTTACCCTTTTAATTCCCACAGATCCTTTGTAAATTCTATGCAATCGTCTACTAATAAACTGTCAAAATGCGTCAGAACGATTAAGGGAGGTTTTTAGTTGATTCCCTAGACTTCCATCAACCTTAAAATTACTCCCCCTAGACCCCCTTTCAAGATAAATTTGTAAATTTTTCGGTAGAAAAATTTCCCGGCTGAAAGCCGGTTCCTCTTATATTACAGGCTCGCTATCGCTCGCCAGGATAAAATCGACACCTACAGGGCACGAAAGGTCTTAAAATTGACAGAAATGGGTCGAAAGTAAGTATGGAAATTATAATAAACCTTCTCCCAAAAACAGACCAGGAAGGCGAGCACAAAGGGAACAAAGTAAACAAACTGTGAAGCATAGAGAAGGAGAGGGTATATAGATTAGTGTGTGTGTGTGTGTGTGTGTGTGTGTGTGTGTGTGTGTGTGTGTGTGTGTGTGTGTGTGGTGCTATGAAGGTAAGGTAACGAGTGTGTGTGTGTGTGTGTGTGTGTGTGTGTGTGTGTGTGTGTGTGTGGTGTTATGAAGGTAAGGTAACGAGTGTGTGTGTGTGTGTGTGTGTGTGGTGCTATGAAGGTAAGGTAACAAAGGAGTACAAAGGAAATCAAGCAACAACATATCTAGTGACCCTTCTAGGTTGCTTGTCCTCCAAAACACTGAGGATCAAGTGTCCAAACAGTGGTTTAGAGTGGGTAAGGGAACATTGAAAAGGGAATTACTGCCCTGGAACTAATGTCCGTGGCAGGATTAGGAAGTTAGTAGGGGACAGATGGGTTAGTAACTGAGGGGGGGATAAAATAAAGTTGTTCATTTACTCATTTACAAACGCAGTCAGTCGCGGGTTTGATGCGTGACATTTGTCTACTCGGAGTTTAAATGAATCAACGGTGATGCAGTCTATAACGTTTCGGGGAAGCCCATTCCACAAGTTGACAACTCGATTGAAGAAGAAATTCTTAGATTCGTGTGAGTTAAAAAATTTACCAATAATTTTGCAACCGTTTCCCCGCGTGTAATTAGATTGGTCGATAGTGAAGTACTTACTACAGTTCATATTGTCGATGCCTTTGATGATTTTGAACACTTGAATTAAGTCACCTCTTAATCTGCGCTGGGTTAAAGGAAATAGATTTAATTCTCTAAGACGCTCTTCGTATGGTTTGTTCTTTAGGCTAGGTATCATTTTGGTAACTCTACGTTGAACTCGTTCTAGCTTGTTTATATCTTTTTGGTAATAAGGGCACCAGGATTGAACGCAGTATTCCAGAAGAGGGCGGACTAAGGAATTGTAAAGGGTTAGGATAACTTCTTTGGATTTATGCTCAAATGACCTGCCTATAAAGCCAATTATTTTGTTTGCCTTCTTAACAACTTCTGAACATTGTTGACTCGGTTTTAGGTTACTCGATATTGTTACTCCCAGATCGGTTTCTCTGTTTACATTCTTAAGCTGAGTGACGAGTAACGAGTGTGTGTGTATGTGTGTGTGTGTGTGTGTGTGTGTGTGTGTGTGTGTGTGTGTGTGGTGCTATGAAGGTAAGGTAACGAGTGTGTGTGTGTGTGTGTGTGTGTGTGTGTGTGTGTGTGTGTGTGTGTGTGTGTGTGTGTGTGTGTGTGTGTGTGTGTGTGTGTGTGTGTGTGTGTGTGTGTGTGTGTGTGTGTGTGTGTGTGTGGTGCTATGAAGGTAAGGTAACGAGTGTGTGTGTGTGTGTGTGTGTGTGTGTGGTGCTATGAAGGTAAGGTAACGAGGAGAGAGAGAGAGAGAGAGAGAGAGAGAGAGAGAGAGAGAGAGAGAGAGAGAGAGAATTAATTAGTAACACCAGGGCAACAGGAAAACGAAGGAGGAAAAGTTCAATATTACATTAACACAACAACAACAAAAGGAGATATGCCGTGGAGACACTGTATCGGAAATTTAATGTCATTATCTATTTAGTTGACAATTAATTTAGAAACATATTTGTAATTAATGAAAGACTAATACCAAGTAGAATCCGTCAGCATCTTTCAAGTGTTCAGCCTTATCATCCATTCGGAAGAGGGACTGAAGTTTTCGAAAAGGGTGCTCCTGTCCTATCGATATTCTTGACTTACAATGTGCTGGCTTAAGGGGAGGTTTTAGTGTGTTTCCTAAACTTCCATCAAGCTTGAACTTACACTCCCTTGACCCCCTTTCAAGATAGATTTGTACATTTTTCGGTAGAAAAATTTCCCGGCCGAAGGCCGGTTCCTCTTAAATTACAGGCTCGCTATCGCTCGCCAGGAAAACATCGACACCTAAATGGCACTAAAGGTCTTAAAAGTGACATAAACGGGGTGAAAGTTCTTAAAATCGCCAAACTAATGGGGCGAACGTCTTAAAATCTCAAAAGCAATGGGGCTAAACATGAGGGAGAAAGGGGTAAAGAAAAAAAAATCCCTCAAGTGGAAATCTCCCCTTAACAAACCTGCAGGGTTGAAGGGTTGATCACTATTATTTATAGGTACAGTCGTCAGCCATAATAATACCTTCATACCCATTTGAATCTGTATCGAACCCAAGCGAGACAATCCAATGTTCTCGTGTATCCCAGAGGCTTCGCGCAACTTGGCTGGAGAGAGAGTCAGATGGTTACAGTACAGGTATGGTGGCTCGTGACTGTACTAGTGTAGTTGTTTCTGTTTTCAACTGATATGGCATTTAATTCCTTAAGGGGGAGATTTCCACTCGAGGGATTTTTTTTTCTGGACCCCTTTCTCTCTCATGTTTAGCCCCATTGCTTTCTAGATTTTAAGACGCTCGCCCCCTTTTAGTTGGGCGATTTTAAGAACTTTCAACCCATTTATGTCAATTTTAAGAACTTTCAACCCATTTCTGTCAATTTTAAGAACTTTCGTGCCATATAGGTGTCGATATTTTCCTGGCGAGCGATAGCGAGCCTGTAATTTAAGAGGAATCGGCCTTCGGCCGGGACATTTTTCTACCGAAAAATGTACACATTTATCTTGAAAGGGGGTCTAGGGGGTGTCATTTTAAGCTTGATGGATGTCTAGGGAACAAAGTAAATACCTCCCCTTAACGGTAACGTCTTGATACAATTAATGCATCAATTTAACGCTATTACGCTGTCAATGGCAAGTTCAATGGCAAGTTCAATGGCAAGTTTTCACAATAACTAAGAATATTTCGCTAACAAATCTTCGCAATTGTTGATCGATGAAGCTTTGCAACATGGCAATATACTGTACAATCAGCTGAACATGGCAATATACTGTACAATCAGCTGAACACAAACAGATAATGTGTATTAATATTTCTTCTTCTATAGTTATGCGTGTATTTTGTTCTCTTTCTTTTTTAAATCTTGATGTTACTTTAAGGGGAGGTATTTAGTTTGTTCCCTACGTTTTCATCAAGCTTAAAATTACACCCCCTCGACCCCCTTTCAAGATAAATTTGTACATTTTTCGGTAGAAACATTTCCCGGCCGGAGGCCAGTTGCTCTTATATTACAGGCTCGCTATCGCTCGCCAGGAAAAAATCGACACCTTAATGGCACGAAAGTTCTTCAAATTGACAGAAATGGGGCAAAATGTCTTAAAATGTCCAAGCTACTGGGGCGAACGTCTTAAAATCTCAAAAGCAATGGGGCTAAACATGAGGGAGATAGGGATCCAGAAAAAAATCCCTCAAGTGGAAATCTCCCCTAAACTTTTGTGTTAGTGTGTGACTCCAAACCATGGCTTACATAACAGGACAGCGCGTATGTACTTTTTTTACCTGAATGGAAGCAAAGGAACTAAGAACAGATAATTCACGTGAACAATGGGACCAGAGGCGTTGGAAATCCCAAATAGTGAGAGCATATTATGGTTGTTCTGAACTATTGTAGTGAGAGAGATTGGCTAGGGAATCATATTGTCACACACACACACACACACACACACACACACACACACACACACACACACACACACACACACACAGACACACACACACACAGTATATATAATTATGTATATATATATTATATTAAATTATATTTGCATTTATTTTTCACTTAATATACTGTATATGATTTGCTAAGCCCAATATGGCGGTAGGTGGGCAAGTTGACCGGCCTCTGTTTAATCTAGGGTCTCCGAGGCGGCACCAAGCGAGTCTCTTTGATGCCTCCGGTCGAGGGAAGGTGAGGGATTTCGGTGGTGGGGGGGGGGGGGGGGGGGGGCGGGGCGGGGGGGGGGGGGGGGTATTTCTCATGGGTCGGGGGAGAGGCTTCAGGAGTTGCCCGGAATGTCATGGGGGCGGAGGGGGGGGGGGGGGGTCTTTAATACAGTCTCGGAACCATAGACTCCAAATTTCTTAAGGTATTGATACCTCTCGATCGCTACTCTCTCTCTCTCTCTCTCTCTCTCTCTCTCTCTCTCTCTCTCTCTCTCTCTCTCTCTCTCTCTCTCTCTCTCTCTCTCTCTCTCTCTGATGACCATCGCGGTAACAAATCCTTCAGACACATAGAAAAAAACCAAAAAAAACCCACACATCCTAGCCTACCCCAACGCCTGGATGCACGAGGTTGATGTTAGAGAGTTACAGTCGTGAGCATTACGAGGTTATAACACTTTGAATCTTTGAACCTTTAAAGCCAAGTCTATGCATTACATGATCTTGCTTGCGTTTTGTACTGATTGCAATTAATACGTCGCCATTCATACTCTTGAATGTACAGTTGGCCTCATAAATTATGTTCCTCGCCGTGATCTAATACATGGAACTATAATTTGCACGATTGAGTTACGAGTGTAGTTTGTTATGTAGTTTATTATGTAGTTTATTATGTAATTTATTATGTAGTTTATTATGTAGTTTATTATGTAGTTTATTATGTAGTTTATTATGTAGTTTATTATGTAGTTTATTATGTAGTTTATTATGTAGTTTATTATGTAGTTTATTATGTAGTTTATTATGTAGTTTATTATGTAGTTTATTATGTAGTTTATTATGTAGTTTATTATGTAGTTTATTATGTAGTTTATTATGTAGTTTATTATGTAATTTATTATGGACTCATCTGATTAGTCAACTGATAATTAAAAGAAACCACAATGTATTCATACTGGTTTTACATTCATATAATTAACATCGCGACGAGGAACGTAACTCATGTGACCAACTATACACTAGCTACAATATCTTCAAACGCCGCATGTCACAGGGAATCTCAAGTAACGAAAAGATATCAATCCCACCCAAACCTTAACTTAACCTAATCTAGCCTATAGTTCATCGTATCATCTTCGAATTAATCTTCAGTTCACCGTACATAACCTTAAGGGGAGGTATTTAGTTTGTTCCCTAGACCTCCATCAATCTTAAAATTTCACCCCCTTGAGTCCCTTTCAAGGTTAATTTGTACATTTTTCGGTAGAAAAATGTCCCGGCCGAAGGCCGGTTCCTCTTAAATTACAGGCTCGCTATCGCTCGCCAGGATAAAGTCGACACCTGAATTGCACGAAAGGTCTTAATATGAGGTGAAAGTTCTTAAAATCGCTAAACTAATGGGGCAAACGTTTTATAATATCAAAAGCAATGGGGCTAAACATGAGGGAGAAAGGGGTCAAGAAAAAAATCCCTCAAGTGGCGATCTCCCCTTAACTCAGCTCAGCTATTCTAATCTACCTACTAAAAGTGAGATGGGATACGCGCATTACGAGAGACTAAAGCCGGTATCACACGAGAGCATTTATACTCAACATTCGATGATCAACATTTTTCTGGCAACATTTTTGGAATATTTTGCACTGGTATCGGAAACTAGACTGATGGTAGATGAATTTAGGTAACAGAAAAATATTAAATGTTTACCTCATAAGCTGCCAGACCAGTGTTAAGGATAAATGTTGGGTGAAAAAGCGCTCGTGTGATACCGGCTTTTAGGAAATATGTGTTCAGCCTTCCTTCCTCCCCTCCACCACCACCACCACCACCACCAAGGTCCCTGTACTAATTGGGTGAGCGATACGGCCGTTCTGCTCTAGGTCTCACGGGAGAATTATTGCTTTCCGATATAGTACGGCCGATATGTCTCTGTACTCGAGGCGTTGGAGCGTTAAGGGGAGGTTTCTAGTTTGTTTCCTACTCCTCCAGCAATCTTAAAATTTCACCCCCTTGACCCCCTTTCAAGATAAATTTGTACATTTTTCGGTAGAAAAATGTCCCGGCCGAAGGCCGATTACTCTTAAATTACAGGCTCGCTATCGCTCGCCAGGATAAAATCGACACCTAAATGGCACGAAAGGTCTTAAAATTGACAGAATGGGGCGGAAATTCTTAAAAATCACCAAACTAATGGGGCAAACGTCTTAAAATCTCAAAAGCAATGGGGCTAAACATGAGGGAGAAAGGGGTCAAGAAAAAAGTCCCTCAAGTGGATATCTCCCCTTAAGTACTGTATCGAGAAAATGACCTATATATTGTTATTATTAATATTTGTTATTGTTTTTTTGTAATATTACTGATACATTCACAATCGTGGGTGGTTATGCAACACTAACGAGCGTATTTATGCAACACAATAAATGGTGCCACAAAGATTAAATTGCTACTTTCAACTAGTCAACCATATTTGTTGTATTACTTTTATTAACTTATAATTTTTTTCCACTAAAAACAATAAGAACAAAAAATAGGAAAAGTGAGGATTGGGCCCGAGTATATAGAAGAGAACAGAACAGTACATGTACAGTCGTAGAATATTATCTAGAGACGCAATTATGATGATACACTTTCGAAGTTGTTTGATTATCTACATGAACACAACACATCCAATTTCTGACATTCAATATACCCGGTTCCACATACGTTGTAGAAACCGTAAACCCTGACCTCAAAGGGCTAGAACAAATGGGGTGTAATTTCCCATACCTATTCCCTGGCTGACCCTTTCCTAATGGTAGCGATATTAGCTCGATTTACCCTAGTCGTGTATGAGTTATAGGGGTAAATGTTCAAGAGTTTTGGCCTACATATTTGGATCAGGGTATAGTTGTTGTTGTTGTTCCCCAAGCTGCCTGGCCGAACAGCCCCAAGGCCCCGAGCAAGGCCAAGGCCATAACCGAGCGCCCCCATAGAACCCTCCCTGCCGGCCACAATAAAGCCTGGGTGACCGAAGCCACTCCATGGCGGGGAGCTGAGGAAACGCCCGGGAAACCAAAGCCCCACCCAGGGCCCTGTGCCCCTCAGCAATTCTGAAGAGAAAGTTGAGGGGCAAAGGGAAAAAGTGACGCTTTGCCTTCCAATCTTGGTAAATTGAGAGGTCAATCCACGGAAGAGACGCCGTCACTTGAGATCTAGAAAATATATAAGTAAAAGGAACAGTCAGAGTAAGCTATGGGTATGGCAGAGATCGCTCAGTTCTCACTCTGATAGACCAGCCCATCACTAGTATAGTTAGTGGAGTCTGTCTTGGTCTAATAATAACCACGACTGTCTTGGTCTAATAATAACCACGACTGTACACATTTCCTGGACCGAAATGTTTAAGGAATGGCCCTCTCTTTAAGGGGGGTGACCTGTTTTTGTTCTGTCCTTTTCTATCTTTCTCTGGCTTGTATCCATTTGGCCCCATTCAGCCTACTGTTTTAAGACGTTTATCCTCATCCAGGTGTCAATTTTTTACTGGTGAGCGGTAGCGAGCCAGCATATTTTATATTTTGGTTTGACAGCAGGCTAAATTTGTACATTTTTCGATAGAAAAATTTCTCCGGCGAAGCTGGATTTCTTCATATAATGCTGGCTCGCTATCGCTCGCCAGGAAGAAATCGACGCCTAGATGGGGATAAACGTCTTTAAATAGTTGGCTGCATGGGGCCGAATGGAAACAAGCCAGAGAAAGAGAGAAAAGGACAGAAATAACAAAAAGCAGTTCACCCCCCTTAAACCCTCCAATCTATCGCTCAGTTGATTGCTATTTTCAACGTACCCTAATGCTGCAAATCCATATATAAGCACTCATACACCAATATACGTCATATAAGCACTATTATACACCAATATACGTCATATAAGCACTATCATACACCAATATACGTCATACACCAATATACGTCATACACCAATATACGTCATATAAGCACTATTATACACCAATATACGTCATATAAGCACTATTATACACCAATATACGTCATATAAGCACTGTAATACACCAATATACGTCATATATAAGCACTATCATACACCAATATACGTCATATAAGTATTGCCCGGTAAATTGCGTTAGTTAAGGGGAGACGGTCGTTTTTTTGGTCCCCTTTCCCCCTCGTGTTTAGTCCCATTATTTTTTAAAGTTTTAGACGTTCGGCCCATTTTTATGGCGAATTTAAAACCTTTCGTCCCATTTCGTTATAAATATTAAGACCTATCGTGCCATTTAGGTGTCGATTTTTTCCTGGCGAACAATAGCAAGCCTGTAATTGTAAAAGGAACCGGCCTTTGGCCGGGAAATTTTTCTACCGAAAAATGTACACATTTATCTTAAGGGGGGGTCAAGGGGATTTTTGTCTAAGTTTGAGGGATGTCTAGCGAGGAAACTAAGAATTTATGAATGAATTAATGTATAGGCCAAAAAAACAAACAGTCAGCGTCCCTTTAATCTCGAAGCATAAACAGAGTACATACCTTCTCCTAGATTGGCTCTTGATATGAAGTGAATGTAGCCTGACGTCCAATAAACCCCGCCACGGACCCTTTTGATGTTTGCCCTTGATTGCTGGCCTCTGACAGGGTAATGAGGCTGGTCTTGATTAGGGTTGATTAGAAAAACACTCGATGTAATTCACTTAATTTCGTTGGAGGTGCCCCGCAAATGGACGGATGGAAGAGCTTGAAAATATACAGTATATATATATATATACAGTATAATCTGTACCGGAGGATAACAGGTTTTTCACAATATGTAGACGGAGGTCTTTTTTAATAATAATACAAACACAAAATCTGTAACTTAGAAGATATCGGTCTTCGGTCGGGTATTTAGCTTGAAGGGGGCTGGGTGGGATTTTGTTTTACTTTGAAGGAAGTTTTGGGAAGGCGTATCTGTTAGCGTAGGGCACAAATGTACTGTATATTTACTAAAATAGTGATCAGAATAGCAATTTATTGATCTAGAATGTTTTGAAATGCAATGCAATAAGATGCTGTTATATCAGCCTAACAACTAGATAAATACACACACACATACAGACACACATACACACAGACAGACATTCACACACACACACACACACACACACACACACAGACACATTCACACACACACACACACACACACATCCAGACACATTCACACACACACACACATTCATACACACATACACACACACACATTCACACAAACACACACACACACACACAGACACACACACACACAGACACATTCACACACACACACACATTCATACACACATACACACATTCACACACACACACACACACCACACATTCACACACACACACACACACACACACACACACACACACACACACACACATTCACACACACACACACACACACACACACACACACACACACACACACACTGTACGTTATATACCAGGCAGTGTGTACCCATTGTAAAAGGCGTAATACAGTGACCAAAAAGGAGCTTACCAGGTAAACATTTGTCTTTGAATTACGGCTTTGTTGCGATTTGTATACCCAGAACAGTGGGTGGTGCCAATCTGTAAGATAGGTTATCTAGCGAAGAGCTGCAGAGAAGATTAACCCTCTCACGTTCTTGACGCAATTTTGAGCCTAGTAGGGATACTTTAAAGCCAATTGTTACCATCAGGGGTATTTAGAAACCTTTAGTTTAGTTACTTCAACCTCTGCAGAGCCTATTGGGGATACTTTAAAGCCTTTGTTACCATCAGGGGTATTTAGAAACCTTTAGTTTAGTTACTTCAACCTCTGCAGTTGTCTTTGAGTTAGCTATGGGCAGAAAATTAATTTTGGAGAGGTAATTATAAGAGTGATAGAACTCTATTTCTTATTGCTAATCTGGCAACCTCTGCGTCATATGAGTCTGAAGGGGTTAAGTATCAAGAGTATTAGTGATGAGATGCGTACTATAGTCTATTCGCTGTAAGTAGGCGAGAAATCATGACTTCTATCCTCTGTAACTCAAAAAGGGCTGGAGCAAATTGGCTGCAATTTTCCACATCTTTTCCTTGGCGGACTCTTCCCAAATGGTAGAAATATTAGTCGTTTTTTGGTTACAGAGGTTAGAGGTCATGATTTCTCGCCTACTTACAGCGAATAAACTACAGCAGGCTTGGATGGTTTAAACATGTGGAGAGGATGGATGAGCTAAGCTGGGTGAAAAGATGCAAGACCATGAACGTAGAGGGAGCTGCACCAAGGGGCAGACCAAGAAAGACGTGAGATCATACCTTACGCTTTGATCTTAAGGGGAGGTTTTTAGTGTGTTTCCTAGACTTCCATCAAGCTTGAAATTAGACCCCCTTGACCCCCTTTCAAGATAAATTTGTACATTTTTCGGTAGAAAAATGTCCCGGCCGAAGGCCGATTCCTCTTAAATTACAGGCTCGCTATCGCTCGCCAGGAAAAAATCGACACCTAAATGGGACGAAAGGTCTTAAAAGTGACATAAATGGGGTGAAACTTCTTAAAATCGCCAAATTAATAGGGTGAACGTCTTAAAACTTCAAAAGCAATGGGGCTAAACATAAGGGAGAAAGGGGTGAAGAAAAAAAATAGCTCAAGTGGACATCTCCCCTTAAATGAAAGAACCTGACAAGTGAGGCAACTCTGAACAGGGCTGCCTGCGCATTGCCGCCGTTAGGTCGTGAGACTCGGTTTTCAGATGTAATGTATGTATGTATGTATGTTTTAAGGGGAGATTTCCACTTGAGGGATTTTTTTATTTACCCCTTGCTCCCTCATGTTTAGCCCCATTGCTTTTGAGATTTTAAGACGTTCGCCACATTAGTTTGGCGATTTTAAGAACTTTTGTCCCATTTATGTCACTTTTAAGACCTTTCGTGCCATTTAGGTGTCGATTTTTTCCTGGCGAGCGATAGCGAGCCTGTAATTTAAGAGGAACCGGCCTTTGGCCGGGAATTTTTTCTACCGAAAAATGTACAAATTTATCTTGAAAGGGGGTCAAAGGGGTGTAATTTCAAGCTTGATGGAAGTCTAGGAAACGCACTTAAAACCTCCCCTTAATGTGTGCAGTACACCATGGTAGATGAGGGAAGTAAACAAGCAGGTATTCTAAAGGTAAGTGCGTATTGACTCTCATAGCTCACACACCCATAACTCACAGGGACAAATTAATCTCTAAAACAAGGCGAGAAAGTCGGAAAGAACGCAATATTACCCCCGAGTGCAAAGTGGCGAGAGGCAAGCAAGATCACGTTCCCCTTGGGTAGCCTGGAATTGTAGAGTAACCCCCCCGCGCGCTTGAGTCTTCCCCGCCATCTTGTTTCCAATCCGCTCTGTATCTCACGACGCTCTTTGTTGCTATAGTTCTGGCTATTATTAGACGATTTTATTCAGATTAGGAAGGCCGGCCATATGGAATTCAGGGGTTTAATTGGGTTATAGTCTTTACCCTTCTAACTCCTACAGATCCTGTTTAAGCTGTTTAAGGGAGGTGTTTAGTTTGTTCCCTAGATTTCCATTAAGCTTAGAATGATACCCCCTAGACCCCCTTTCAAGATAAATTTGTACATTTTTCGGTAGAAAAATGTCCTGGCCGAAGGCCACTTCCTCTTAAATTACAGGCTCGCTATCGCTCGCCAGGAAAATATCGACACCTAATTGGCACGAAAGGTCTTAAAATGGGGTGAAAGTTCTTAAAATCGCCAAACTAACGGGGCGAACGTTTTATAATACCAAAAGCAATGGGGCTAAACATGAGGGAGAAAGGGGTCAAGAAAAAAATCCCTCAAGTGGAGACCTCCCCTTAAACTCGTCCAGTGATAGCCAGAAGAAACTGTCAAAATGCCTCATAATTCTCAAGGGGTTAAGCTAATTCTGCACATTTATTTCCAACATGAGAATATCCTCTTTATATACCCCTGTCTATCCAGCTATGCCTCGTATATTAAGCCTTTCACGCATTTATGACGCAGAGGTTGCCAGATTAGCAATAAGAAATACAGTTCTCTCACTCTTATAATTACTTCTCCAAAATTAGTTTTCTGCCCACAGCTAACTCAAAGACAACTGCAGAGGTTGAAGTAACTAAAATAAAGGTTTCTAAATACCCCTGATGGTAACAAAGGCTTTAAAGTATCCCCATTAGGCTCAACACAGCTAACTCAAAGACAACTGCAGAGGTTGAAGTAACTAATCTAAAGGTTTCTAAATACCCCTGATGGTATCAAAGGCTTTAAAGTATCCCCATTAGGCTCAACACAGCTAACTCAAAGACAACTGCAGAGGTTGAAGTAACTAATCTAAAGGTTTCTAAATACCCCTGATGGTAACAAAGGCTTTAAAGTATCCCCAATAGGCTCAACATAGCGTCATATGTCGGAGAGGGTTAACACACACGGACTGGTAATCTAGATGGCGGCCGGTGACATAATCTAGATGGCGGCTGGTGACATATTCTCCACACCTTTACTTTGTTATTCTAGGTACCCTTACGCATTCTACGCTACAGGTTGTGTCTACAAAGGTCAACGGGCACTTTGGACATTTACTAATATTTGCATCAATTTTCACCTGCCCAGGATCAGTCACCGAAATATGTACTGTATATAATACAATGGCGATTAGCATAATAGAAAGTTAATCTTGAATGTTCTGAGAAGCCAAATCTAAAAAAAAAATAAACAAAAATTGTAAAAATGCATGTATCTCCCAAGTTTGAGAAAATAAGCCTTTAAACATTGAACTACGAAGCTAATTTTAAACACAATATTGATATATCGTGTTCTCTTATAAAGAATACAATTATTCGTTCAATAATGACCCATGATTACTAGTATAGTGAGAATCATAACAGATTCTCAGACTCCTCACAATCTACGAGTAACTGTACTCAGGTGTGTACAGTCGCGCTAATAAGTCATGTCTCGGCACCAAGTATGTTTTGCTCAATAATTGGCATCAGCAATATCTAAGCTTCATTTCTTCATATCGAGTGAAACATACAAACAATGTTCCTACACTTACCCACCCTATTCAACATCTGACAGACATTATTACAGCACAGAGCGAGCCAAACGTAATGACAGCTGGGACATGACTTATTAGCCCGACTGTACAATATAAGCAGGAAGGTATTTAGGTAATTACAAAGCAGACCAGCCATGGATCGACCAGAGGCCATGCACCTGCGGCAGACTTTAAAGGGACTGTGGCTGTTTTTGTATTTGTTTTTATTCTTGTTTTATTGGTCTATTAAATAATTTATTTTTGTTTTCTTGTCTATTAAATAATTTATTTTTGTTTTCTTGTCTATTAAATAATTTATTCATTCATTATTTAGTTTCTTCGCTAGACCATCAAGCTTAGAAAAACGTCCCCTTTCCAGATAAACTTGTACATTTTTCGGTAGAAAAATGTCCCGGCCGAAGGCCGGTTCCTCTTAAAATTACAGGCTCGCCACCGCTCGCCAGGAAATAATCGCCAAAATAATGGCCCATATGTTTAGAAAGATTATGAATTCGCGTGATGCATGATTTGAGGGAACTATGGTCGTATATTATCTTCAGTTCAGTAACCGAAACCAAAGTAAAGAAAAACTTGCAAAATAATGCCTGGCTCAAGTTGATGATAAAAGATGTCGGAAAAATGGAGCGTATGACTCTGAATAAAGTTAAGTAAAATCATCAACTACAAACCCCAATGCACTTGAATATAATAATGAAAGAATATGGTCCTCCCGGGATTCAAACTCGGGACACCACACCCAGAACAATAAGCCAGACGAAATAGCTCAAGGGTTAGTATATCAGTCGGTGTGAAGACAGGATCAATTAGGCCCACCACGGGAGATCGTTTAAGGGGGCCCACTTCGCTTTTGTTTTTATCTTTCTCTCCTTTTCTCTCTTTCCCTGGCTTGTATCCATTCGGCCCCATTCAGCCAACTGTTTTAAAACGTTTATCCCCATCCAGGTGTCGATTTCTTCCTGGCGAGCGATAGCGAGCCAGCATTGTATGGAGAAATCCGGCTTCGCCGGAGACATTTTTCTATCGAAAAATGTACAAACTTAGTTTGCTGTCAAAACAAAACTATATATATGCTGGCTCGCTACCGCTCGCCAGTAAAATATATGGACACCTGGATGGAGGGTAAACGTATTAAAACAGTAGGCTGAATGGATTAAGGTGACAGTTACAATGTAGTGAGAACGAGAATCAAAGGGAGGTGGGCTCCCTTAACCGTCGGCGGTTATTTTTTGTATGTTTTGCTCAAATACATTTTATTTTTGATAACAGTAGCTTATTTAATTGAAAATAGGCATGATTTATAGATAATCAAGAAGGAACGCAGTATTTTTGTTTTAACCCTGAACTGGATAATATCAACTTATGAAATGATCGCCAAAACACCTATTTTTGTTGACTGTGCAATATTTTAAGGCTCTTTTCAATCCCTTGCTGAGGTACAGTTTCCATTCTTCACTGTTATCAGTAACTAATCTGGAGGTAGGTTATATATATATATATATATATAAGCTGCGCCATCATTTGTGGATATACCTTGCTTTTTCTAGTCACAAATTAGTTGATGGAAGCGAAAACACTATATTAAAAAATAACCTACCTGTGATATTGTGGTGTGTGTATGATGTTAGTGTGTACCACCAGCCACTCAACATTCCTGACCATTGTACCTGTCCTATTGTAAGTGATGGATTAGTTGCATTATTGACATTGTTGCAGCACACACACACACACACACACACACAAACACACACACACACACACACACACATACACACACATATAGATAGATATATAGATAGATAGATAGATAGTTTATTGACCACAGCTTACATTTGTACATTAGTATATAATACAAACAGTTTACAAAGTTAGAATATAGAATATAGGAGTTTTGAATTTTAAACTACAACTGTAGTCCAACCTAAGATTAATATAATTATTTATTTATAATATCAAATCATTAAAGGTAAACACTTTCATATTATTACATACACATTAACAAATATTAAAGATAAACAGACAAAATATCGTAAACCACTTTACATTTAACATCAGGCATAAACTGGTTTGAGAATAGATTTTCCACACACACACACACACACACACACACACACACACACACACACACACACACACACACACACACACACACACACACACACACACACACACACACACACTCTTAAGGTCTCTAGGTCATGGAGGGGGCCATATGGTGACGACTGGTTTGGCTGCTGGTAAGTGGCCTTATCGTGGGGGTCGTATTTAAGGCTCAGATATTTCACTCACAAGTCAGCTCACCCTCAAGTTATAGACACGTTTAGTTCGACAACATGTTAATTTGTCAGCAAGTCAGTTAACTAATAGATCTGTTCTCCCATCAAAAAATGTATATATTGTTTTGTTTCTTATTTTACCATCAAGTCAATTTCCATGCTACAAGTTAATCATACATTTAGTCATTTCGCCGCAACTCAGTTTGTCAACAAGCTTTTTTGTCCACAATGGATTTGCCTTGCTGTTAAATCGAAGAAGGCTAGGTTAGATCCAATAAGGTATAGGTTGCTTAAGGGGAGATCTCCACTTGAGGATTTTTTTTCTTAACCCCTTTCTCCCTCATGTTTAGCCCCATTGCTTTTGATATTATAAAACGTTTGCCCCATTAGTTTAGCGATTTAAAGAACTTTCACCCCATATTAAGACCTTTCGTGCAATTCAGGTGTCGATTTTATCCTGGCGAGCGATAGCGAGCCTGTAATTTAAGAGGAACCGGCCTTTGGCCGGGACATTTTTCTACCGAAAAATGTACAAAATTATCTTGAAAGGGACTCAAGGGGGTGTAATTGTAAGCTTGATGGAGGTCTAGGGAACAAACTAAATACCTCCCCTTAATATGGATAGGTAAGGTTCGATATGATTAAGTAAGTCAAGTTAGACCGAGTTATGATATATTATGATAATTTGGTTTAGATCAGATAAGGCTAGACTATAGGCAAACGTAGGTTACATTAGATCAGCTTAGATTATATGATAGATTAGGGTAAGCCAGAGTACAGTGATTATATGTATGTGTATGTGTACTGTATGGTGTATGTATGAAAGTGTGTGTGTGTGTGTGTCTGTGTATGCGAGTGTTGATAATTTGTGTGTGTATGTGACTGTGTGTGTGTGTGTGTGTGTATATATGTGAGTATGAGTGTGTGTATGTGTTTGTGAGTGTATGTATGTGAATGTGTGTGTGTGTGTGTGTGTGTGTGTGTAGAAGGATATAAAGACATAGGGGTAAGGGGGTGAAGGTCAGACGTTATGGGATGCTGGGACAGATGGGCGGCAGAAGGTGTAGGATAAACCCAGACGTGGAAGTATCGACACACACACACACACACACACACACACACACACACACACACACATACACACACACACACACACCTACCTCTGCTTACAATGGGGTGCCTCAGGGATCGGTTCTGGGCCAGTTTTGTTGTGTCTATATCAATGCTATTGATTTAAAACAAAATAACACCATCTCAAAATTCGCTGATGACACAAAGACAGGAAACTCGGTATGAACCGAATAAAACAGAAGCAAACTAAAATCAGATTTCAATAAAATAGTTGAATGGTCAAAGAAGTTGCAGATGACATTCAATGTTGATCGATGTGAGGTCATACAAAGGTCATACAAAGCGGTAGTAAAATATAATAATACAATCTATATGGATACAAGATGAAAGACCAACCGCTTAAAATTACTGCACTGCTTAAGGGGAGGTTTTTAGTTTGTTTCCTACTCCTCCAGCAATCTAAAAATGTCCCCTTTGACCCCCTTTCAAGATAAATTTGTACATTTTTCGGTATAAGAATGTCCCGGCCAAAGGCCGGTTCCTCTTAAATTACAGGCTCGCTATCGCTCGCCAGGATAAAATCGACACCTGAATGGCACGAAAGGTCTTAATATGGGGTGAAAGTTCTTTAAATCGCTAAACTAATGGGGCGAACGTTTTATAATATCAAGAGCAATGGGGCTAAACATGAGGGAGAAAGGGGTCAAGAAAAAAATCCCTCAAGTGGAGATCTCCCCTTAAAGACTATGAGGTACTAATATCTGAACACTAAATAACACACATACCATACAATAACTCAGAAGTATGTGCAGCAGCTTCGAACAAGGCCAATAGATCATTGGGGTTTATTATAAGGAATATTACCTAAAACAATGAGAACATTATATCACCGTTATACAAAAGCGTAGTGAAACTCATCTTGAATATGGTGTACAATTGTATTATCCTTATCTAAACAAAGGCAGAGTAAAACAACAACGGTTATAACATCAATATGAACTAAATTATATAACAAAATATTAAGAAGAACAAAACATATATTCTCACTTAGGAAGAGAAGATTGAGAGGTTAATGAATTGAGTGTTTCAAGATATTAATGATTTATGACAAAACCGATGCCGATTCACTGTTCTTCACTATCAATGATAGTTTATCAACTCGAGGAAACGGGATGAACAAAGCATTTATTCACTTCTAGTGTAGTCAATGAGTGGAACACATTAAATACCGGGAGAAGTGGTGCAATGTAATACAAATGACGCATGCACATGAGATCTAGACATCCATTTCGAATACATTTGCTCATTCTACTGGGATTTTGTTTTCCCAGCTGTATTTAATGCCGACCCATGGTCGGAGGGAGTGTTGGGTGGGGAGAAAGCCTTCTGCTTTACTAATCTTACCTTCCACTTCGTATTTCGTTTTATTGTATATTTCTTTACAAGTCCAGACTGCCTAGTAGGGCCTCGCAAGGTCTGTGCAGTCTGTGTATCTATATGACTCTATGTAACTATCTCTCTCCAGTATCAAACGACCATATCAGAGATTCTCCCAAGAGGAACTGATTTAAGTGGCGTCTATCGGGTCCCATATAACACCCTCTCGATAAACAAGCCTAGGAACTGATAGCGTCGCCTGATTGACCGCTTGAGAGGTGAGGTTTGTTTCTTTCTGGCCCCCCTTCCTCCCTCATGTTTAGCCCCACAAGTTTTGCGATTTTAAGACCTTTCGTGGCATTATAGCGAGCCTGTAATGTTGGATGAACTGGCCTTCGACCAGGAAATTTTTCTACCGAAAAACGTACAAATTTATCTTGGGGTATTTCTAAAAATAAAATTCGTTTAAATGTAGCTAGAATAAAATTAAAAAGACGACGTCGGTACATTAGGGGTTAAGTGGCGTCTATCGGTCTCCCCATATAACACCCTCCCGATAATCACGACCCAGGATCTGATAGCGTCGCCTGATTGCCCGCTTGAGAGGAATCCCCTGTCGAGTATCACACACACACACACACACACACACACACACACACACACACACACACACCATATAAAAGGGGGTGACATTAGCGTTGGAGTCTTAAGGGGGCAGGGTTCACTTTTGGGGCGATTTTTGCATGTATTCATTATTTTTCTAGTTTCCTCCGTAGACTTCCATAAAATTAAAAAAAGAAAACATCCATTACATCCCCCTTCTAGATTAATTTGTACATTTTTCGGTAGAACAATGTCACGGCCGAAGGCCGATTCTTCCAACATTACAGGCTCACTATCGTTCGCCAGGGTAAACATCGACACCTAAATAGCACGAAAGGTCTAAATATTTTCGTCGAAATGGGTCGAAAGGTCTTAAAATCGACTAACTAATGGGGCAAACACCTTAACCCCTTCAGACTCATATGACGCAGAGGTTGTCAGATTAGCAATAAGAAATAGAGTTCTCTCACTCTTATAATTACCTCTCCAAAATTAGTTTTCTGCCCACAGCTAACTCATAGACAACTGCAATAGTTGAAGTAATTAAACTAAAGGTTTCTAAATACCCCTGATGGTAACAAAGGTTTTAAAGTATCCCTAATAGGCTCAAAATTGCGTCATATGTCGGAGAGGGTTAACATCTGAAAACTAATGAGGCTAAACATGAGGGAGAAAGTGGTCCAGAAAAACGGCCCATGTCCCCTTAAGCTTGTTCAAGTGATAGAGGGCCTCGCCCTGGTGGAACATCCCTTGACACTTTCACTTCAGAGGTCCTTTCCTGAGCTGGAGAAAATCGCCTGTCGACAGCTGAAATGGATATAAAAACGTCATCACTACGCAATCGAGGAGTTGCAATGTAATTATTATGTTTTTTTTCCCACCAACCAACTTGACCTCAAAACTCAATTAATGAAATCAGCAAATACATGTGGCACTCCAGGACTAAACTCGGTTAAGGGGAGATCTCCACTTGAGGATTTTTTTTCTTAATCCCTTTCTCCCTCATGTTTAGCCCCATTGCTTTTGATATTATAAAACGTTTGCCCCATTAGTTTAGCGATTTAAAGAACTTTCACCCCCATATTAAGACCTTTCGTGCAATTCAGGTGTCGATTTTATCCTGGCGAGCGATAGCGAGCCTGTAATTTAAGAGGAACCGGCCTTTGGCCGGGAAATTTTTCTACCGAAAAATGTACAAATTTATCTTGAAAGGGACTCAAGGGGGTGTAATTTTAAGCTTGATGGAGGTCTAGGGAACAAACTAAATACCTCCCCTTAATGACATTGATCTCGTAACTACAGTCTAAAAACTCTGAACTCATGTGAGCCATCAGCAATTGAAAGAATACACTAGGCATTGATCATATTATTTCGTATCACACATTTTAATAAATTATAATTTCATAGTAACGACCATTGCAAATTCAATCCGAGTTTGAGAAGGAGAAAATAAAGAGTTAAATATACAATCGGCGGAAACCAGGCACCATTGTGGGCCCATTTCAGAGGAAAAAGTAAAACACTTGACATTTTTAGAATCGTTACTTACATTTGTACCAGGATATTCTTAAACATTGTAATAGTATATTTAAATATAAGGCGCGAAAGGTATACCATATCATTGGATGTAAATAAACTATTGTGCCCTTATAACTAGACAATCTCGTGATGGTGTAGGAGGTTGGACTCTCTGCCTGAACGGTTCGTATTCTAACCCTATCAGCTATATACCTGTATATATCGGTATATATATATATATATATATATATATATTTTTTTTTTTTTTCTATATTCCAACTTACTTTCTCTCGGGCATAGGCTGAGAGCCTTAACATTCACCGCTTTACAATGAACAGTGAAGCCCGTGAGGTCTTGTTGCATATAATATATATATCCATATACTGTATATAATATATATATATATATATATATATATTCCAATCCACTCACCTAATACGTAGTGCCTTATGAGTGTCTTAAGTATCAGAAGAAGGTGTAGGTCATATATAATACGTCTAGGTCTAAAAGGTGGACTAATGATCGCCTTATCGCCACCACTCCCGGGATTCTTGAAAAAAAAAAAAAAAAAAATCCACAGATCTTCACTCCGTAGTACAGGGCGGGTTCCGGTTAGGCTAGCTTTTTAATGCATCCTTGTTCTGCCCATGTATACGCCCACAAGCCTTAAGGGGAGGTATTTAGTTTGTTCCCTAGACCTCCATCAAGCTTAAAATTACACCCCCTTGAGTCCCTTTCAAGATAAATTTGTACATTTTTCGGTAGAAAAATGTCCCGGCCGAAGGCCGGTTCCTCGTAAATTACAGGCTCGCTATCGCTCGCCAGTATAAAATCGACACCTGAATTGCACGAAAGGTCTTAATATGGGGTGAAAGTTCTTAAAATCGCTAAACTAATGGGGCAAACGTTTTATAATATCAAAAGCAATGGGGCTAAACATGAGGGAGAAAGGGGTCCAGAAGAAAAAAAAATCCTCCAGGTGGATATCTCCCCCTTAATGTGTATACGCCTATTAAAAGGTAAAACTTGCAAACTAAACAAACCAAAACAGGGACGATACAAGATAAAGGTAAAAATAACTGATCAAAATCCCCATGTGGAAATAACGCTTGCTAAAATAAAATGTCTGAAATAAAAGACCACAATCCACTAAACCAATACAGCCATACTCTGTAGTGTTTTGGGTAATGTAATAATTATAGTCACATATTGTCTCCTTTGAGTTCGTTACATATTGAAATGGATGTATTATACTTGATGGCTATACCTAAGCCTGCGACAATAATTATTAATATCTATATTACTCCAAGCTACTGTATTTCCTATGTATACTGTATTTCCTAATGTATACTGTATTACTCCAAGCTACTGTATTTCCTATGTATTTCCTATGTATACTGTATTTCCTAATGTATACTGTATTACTCCAAGCTACTGTATTTCCTATGTATTTCCTATGTATACTGTATTACTCCAAGCTACTGTATTTCCTATGTATTTCCTATGTATACTGTATTTCCTATGTATACTGTATTTCCTATGTATACTGTATTTCCTATGTATACTGTATTTCCTATGTATACTGTATTACTCCAAACTACTGTATTTCCTATGTATTTCCTATGTATACTGTATTACTCCAAGCTACTGTATTTCCTATGTATACTGTATAATTATACTGTATATGAGTTTTCCGAATCAATTCAACTATATTCTAAAAATAATACCTAAATTAATATAAATAAAAGGAGCTGTGTAGCAGTCGAAATATTGAATATGTATACCAATTATCAAAAGTGGGTTGGACAAAATAACTGGCGTTCCGATTAGGCTGTGTATCCATAGATCCAAGACAAAGTTGTCTATCGGAGTGTTCAGTCGGTGATATTTTTTACCATGTTTATTTTTAGTTTCTAATATATCTAAATGGAACTTTGTCAACCGAATGTTATGTATCATTAAACTTTAACTACTGGTGATTATATTTTTGCACTTAAGGGGAGGTTTTTAGTTAGTTCCCTAGACCTCCATCAAGCTTAAAATTACACCCCCTTGAGTCCCTTTCAAGATAAATGTGTACATTTTTCGGTAGAAAATGTCCCGGCCGAAGGCCGGTTCCTCTTAAATTACAGGCTCGCTATCGCTCGCCAGGATAAAATCGACACCTTAATTGCACGAAAGGTCTTAATATGGGGTGAAAGTTCTTAAAATCGCTAAACTAATCGGGCAAACGTTTTATATTATCAAAAGCAATGGGGCTAAACATGAGGGAGAAAGGAGTCAAGAAAAAATCCCTCAAGTGAAGATCTCCCCTTCATGATAAGAATCCTTCAAAGTACATGTTTATTTTCTTCATATATAGGAGAGTTAGACTAAATCTAGAATACTAAAAACATATATATATACTTACAGTCATGGCCATATTGTGTTCTTAATTACCCTATTGTTTTCACCGTGCAATTAAAACTCTATAATCAATATACGATTAAGGGAGACCATATCACTTTTGTTTTTCTCTTTCTCTCCCTCGCTCTTTGGCTTGTATCCATTCAGCCCCATTCAGCCTACTGTTTTAAGACGTTTACACCCATCCAGGTGTCAATATTTTCCTGGCGAGCGGTAGCGAGCCAGCATATATATATTTTTGTTTTGACAGTAAGCTAAATTTGTACATTTTTCGATAGAAATATGTCTCCGGCGTAGCCGGATTTCTCCATACCTGACTGGGGATAAACGTCTTAAAACAGTTGGCTGAATGGGGCCGAATGGATACAAGCCAGAGAAAGAGAGAAAAGGAGCGAAAGATAAAAACAAAAACAGGTGACCCCCCCGTAAGTTTTAACGATTATATAAATGATATACTTGTCGCTACGTTTGTATAATGAAAATTACAGGGTGGTTACGAACTTATGCCCGTATGACTGTACAATGGCGCTAATAAGTCATGTTTCAGCTGTCATTACGTGTGGCTCGCTCATTGCTGTATTAACCCTTTCACGTTTTTATGACGCAGAGGTTGCCAGATTAGCAATAACAAATAGAGTTCTCTCGCTCTTATAATTACCTCTCCAATATTAGTTTTCTGCCCACAGCTAACTCAAAGACAACTGCAGAGGTTGAAGTAACTAAACTAAAGGTTTCTAAATACCCCTGATGGTAACAAAGGCTTTAAAGTATCCCTAATAGGCTCAAAATTGCGTCAAGAACGTGAGAGGGTTAATGCCTGTCAGATATTGAATAGGGTGGGTAAGTGTAGGAACATGGTTGTATATTTCACGTAAAAAGAAGAAATCATGTGTAAATAGTTGTTGATACCAATTATTGATCAAAACATAATTGGTGCCGAGACATCACTTATTAGGCCGACTGTACAATCGCGCTAATAAGTGATGTCTAGGCACCAAGTGGGGTTTGTTCAATAATTAGTATCAGCAATATCTAAGCTTCATTTCTTCATATTGAGTGAAATATAGAAACATGTTACTACACTTAACTACCCTATTCAACATCTGACAGACATTAATACAGCACAGAGCGAGCCAAACGTAATGTCATCTGGGACATGACTTATTAGCGTGATCGCCGTACATGACTTTAATATTTTCTTAAAATAATTATGATAAGCTATTTAAGTGCCAGTGTTTTATCATTGCCTAACTTCCTTCATTAACATCGTATTTCTAACAGTATTCTGTCTAATAGTATACGATAATACTTTAAATCAGAAAGATCTATCTGCACGTAGAAGGGATAACAATAAACCCTTTAAATTTAACCCTCTAAAGATTATGACGCATTTTGAGTCGCTCGCCAGGAAAACATCAACACGTATATGGCACAAAAGGTATTAATTCTCGGGGTATACTATTCTACAACGTATACATCTATAGCGTTGTCCGTGCCTGTGCCTGCTCCTCCCCCGGGCCCCATCTGACACCGGGGGGACACGATAATAACCCAGGTAATGAGGGGTAAACGGCCGCCCCGGGGGAGTTAAGGAGGGGGTGGGGGGGGAGGAAATATGAATATGTACAGTTGTCCTCATAAGCTCTGTTCCTCTCACTGATCGTGTACATGGAAGTATAACGCACATGATTGCATTTACCCAGTGTAGATTCTTGTGCAGTGGTTACCACATCTGATTAATCAACTAACAATGAAAAGAAACCACACTCGGATTCAGTCATACTAATTATGCTGTCATACATGAGATCACTACCAGGAACAGAACTTATGGAAGCAACTGTACATGCAAATTAGCTACCCTCTCCGTCCAACTTCCACGGTGGGCTATTATGAGAGACGGTGGACAAGAGGAAAAACATAAACCCTTTCTTTTAGTATGTATTGTTATTATAGTAAAAGAGTAATTCATTCGTAGTAGCATATATTACGAACTGTTATATGTGATCCTCTCCTGTCACCTTTTCTTCCTTTCGTGTGACTCTTGCTGATCCTCCCTACCCCTAAGGGCTGGCGACTGACTGACATATTATAGGAAAAGCATAGTCCGTTTTATTTAGTTCCGGGTATGTATTTTTATAGGAAAAGCTTAGTCTATCCTTTTTGTATTTATCATTATAGGAAACGCATAGTCCATTCTTTGTAGTATTTATTATTATAGAAAAAAAATATGTTTATCCTTTTTGTATTAATTATCATAGGAAACGCATAGTCCATTCTTTAGTATTTATCATCATAGGAAAAGCTGTCCATTATTTTCAGTATTTATTATTGCATAGGCCATAGGAAAAAAAAATATGGTCTATAGTTTAAATAATGTCTTTGGCAGTGATACGATAGCCAAAGGAACGCAATTATATTTTCATTTTCTTGTATTCCTGTTCATATTCATTCAAGTCTTCAAACTAAATATCTCCCGGTTTGACACCCTGACAATAAGAAAGTATTTATCCATGACATTCACACAGAAAGAGAGAAACATAAATGTTACCCAGGAACATGCACATTCGTACCACAGTCCTCATCAACATCTGAGTGAGACGGAGCAGAAAAAAAAAATGCGTCATCGTATTATACAAAGGTTTCTTATCTCATTCACTTCCTATATATTTATAAATTTGATTGTATGTTTGTAGTTTCCTCGCTACACCTCCATCAAGCTTAGAAAAACAACCCCTAGACCCCCTTTCAAGATAAATGTGTACATGTTTCGGTAGAAAAACGTCCAGGCCGAAGGCCGGTTCCTTCTAAAATTAGAGGCTCGCTATCGATCGCCAGGAAAAAATCGACACCGATAGGGCGCGAAAGGTCTTAATATTGACAATAAATAAATGCGTCATCGTATTATACAAAGGTTTATATAGCATTGTCTTCCTTCAGGCAGATTAAACTGTAAATTGACCTTGTTTAAGGGGAGATGTCGACTTGAGGGATTTTTTTCTTGTCCCCTTTCTCCCTCATGTTTAGCCCCATTGCTTTAGATATTATAAAACGTTTGCCCCATTAATTTAGCGATTTTAAGAACTTTCACCCCATATTAAGACCTTTCGTGCAATTCAGGTGTCGATTTTATCCTGGCGAGCGATAGCGAGCCTGTAATTTAAGAGGAATCGGCCTTCGGCCGGGAAATTTTTCTACCGAAAAATGTACAAATTTATCTTGAAAGGGGCTCAAGGGGGTGTAATTTTAAGCTTGATGGAGGTCTAGGGAACAAACTAAATACCTCCCCTTAACCTTTTGAGTACCAGCGACGTGGGTTATATTTTATTCTACCTATATTTAGAAGATATTGTGCAGCTTAGGAAGGATCTGTGTATAGTTAAATGGGTTGGTTGAGATAGTGTGAAGCCATATTTCTGCTGGAGGTCCTTCCTAAGCTGTAACAAACTCGTCTAATACTTGCCACAGCATGATGAAAAGGACGTCCCTGGTACGGTCAAAAGGGTTTATAGTGTAGTTCGAATGAGACAGCAGATCCTCCGCGGGGCTACTTGTATATTCATTATAGGTAGCTCTTCCTTTGATTGCTCTCGTGAATGGTCGATTGATACGTCCTGATCCATTATAGTGTCTTAGGAGGTGACTCTGTTTAACCTCTTCTGTAGCGGCGACGTCTTTTAATTACATTCTAGTTAATATATAGACGCTTAGTTGTGCCGTTCAAGAAGGATCTGTGGTATTAAAGGGGTTAAGGGGAGATCTCCACTTGAGGGATTTTGTTTCTTGACCCCTTTCTCCCTCATGTTTAGCCCCATTGCTTTTGATATTATAAAACGTTTGCCCGATTAGTTTAGCGATTTTAAGAACTTTCACCTCATATTAAGACCTTTCGTGCAATTCAGGTGTCGATTTTATCCTGGCGAGCGATAGCGAGCCTGTAATTTAAGAGGAACCGGCCTTCGGCCGGGACATTTTTCTACCGAAAAATGTACAAATTTATCTTGCAAGGGACTCAAGGGGGTGTAATTTTAAGCTTGATGGAGGTCTAGGGAACAAACTAAATACCTCCCCTTAAGTGAGATAGTTTGAAGCCTGTTAATTTGCTGGAGGACCTTTATAAACTGAGTAAAGTCGTCTAATAGTTGCCAGAATAAAATGACGACATCGCCGGTACAGAAAGGGTTAACCTCTTCTGTACCGGCGACGTATTTTAATTATATTCTAGCTGTATTTAGACGATGTTGTGCAGTTTAAGGGGAGGTATTTAGTTTGTTCCCTAGACTTCCATCAAGCTTAAAATTACACCCCCTTGAGTCCCTTTCAAGAATAATTTGTACATTTTTCGGTAGAAAAATTTCCCGGCCGAAGGCCGGTTCCTCTTAAATTACAGGCTCGCTATCGCTCGCCAGGATAAAATCGACACCTGAATTGCACGAAAGGTCTTAATATGGGGTGAAAGTTCTTTAAATCGCTAAACTAATGGGGCAAACGTTTTATAATATCAAAAGCAATGGGGCTAAACATGAGGGAGAAAGGGGTCAAGAAAAAAAATCTTTAAGTGGAGATCTCCCCTTAAGAAAGATCGGGGGCTGATGAGTGATTGGTGCTATTAGAATGCTTGTGTGCTGGCTTTTTGTGGGCGAACTGTTATATGTGTTCTTCTCCCGTCACCTCTTTCCCTTTGCTTGGGTATCTTTGCTGATCCTCCCTACTCCTTGTGGGAAAAAGGGCTAGCTACTGACTGACTAAGAAAGATTTGTGGAAATATACAGGGTTAAGTGAGATGGTAAGAAACATTTTTGTCAATTTAAGACCCTTCGTGCCATTTCGGTGTCGATTTGTTCCTGGCGAGCGATAGCGAGCCTGTAATAGGAGGAACCAGCCTTAAGCCAGTAAATGTTCTAACAAAAATGTACACATTTAACAGGAATTTCTTCCTGGCGAGCGATAGCGAGCCAGCATTATATGGAGAAATCCGGCTTCGCCGGAGACATTGTTCTATCGAAAAATGTACAAATTTAGCTTGCTGTCAAAACAAAAATATATATATATGCTGGCTCGCTACCGCTCGCCAGGAAAATATTGACACCTGGATGGGGGTAAGCGTCTTAAAACAGTAGGCTGAAAGGGGCCGAATGGATACAAGCCAAAGAGATAGGGAGATAAAGAGCAAACAAGCGAGGTGGGCTCCCTTAAGGTACTTCATGATTCTTACTCGTGACTGTGCCTCCCTCTCCACTAGACATGATCGTTAGCAGGGCGTTCAGAAGGGGTATTATAAGCGCTGACCCGTTCTGAGTTCATTAATTACTACCCTATTGTCATTCTCTTCAACCCACCATTAGCTATTGATTACACAAGACTAGAGAGAACCCCTGTGCCTAGTCATCCCCAGGTAGACAATAGATTTGAGGGTTTTTTCTTCTTGCTCTCACTCTCTCGCTCTCTCATTCTCGCTTTTGCTCTCTCTCTCTCTCTCTCTCTACATTATGTATTATGTATCCGTATGATAACATCAGTCATTATATCCTAACACATAAGGATAATGTAGGAATGTCTCCAATATTCGTGATGGAACAATAAAATAAGGCAAATTAATCTTTTTAAGCAATCTAGATATGTGCCAATATCACGTGAAAATCTATATTTTCTGTCCATACTTCAAACACTTTTCAAATTGCGACATCATAGTTACATATACACACCTACATAGTTTAACTATATATATATACTGTATACTATGAACTATACCATTATTAGATGATCTTATAGTGTCAGTTTGTCTTTATATATATACCTTTCCCTAATCCTACCACTCAAATTGCTTCAATCTCCATGGTCCACACATTTTGACTTTAACGTACATTGAATTTGTCTCCCTATCACTCATTCATCTTTGGGGGAGACACCAGTTACAGGCAGCTTAGCCTTTGTTCTCCTTCATACACAAGACAATATATATATATATATATATATATATATGCAGTTAAACAGTGGCCAACCACATCTATCTAAATATATAGCCTGTATATGTATAGTTGTATTAAGAGAGCAACGCGTGAGGAGCGAGAACAAGAAAGAACAATACAATATAATACAATAGAATACAATACAATAGAATACAATACAATAGAATACAATACAATAAAATACAATACAATAGAATACAATACATTAGAATACAATACAATAGAATAGAATACAATACAATAGAATACGATACAATACAATACAATACAATACATTAGAATACAATACAATACATTATAATACAATACAATAGAATACAATACAATACATTACGATACAATACAATACAATACAATACATTAGAATACAATACAATACAATAGAATACAATACAATAGAATACGATACAATACAATAGAATCACAATTATCTGGTAAGGTCTTTTTTTCCTTCTTCCCACCGGAGATGAGCGTCCCGGCACGGAAAGCCCTGCCCTTCAGTCTTCCCGTGTTTGCTGACTTTCGGCCCCAGCTGTTCATTATTAAGACAGACAATTTTCTATGTGGTCTCCTATCCGGGGTGATTCGTCTCCGTGCTCCCCTCAACCAACATATCTGTATAGTCACGGTTCAAGCACAGGGAGGGGGTGGGGAGAGTTGGGGGTGTGGAGAGTTGGGGGGAATGGGAAATGGAGGCGGGGGAGTTGAGGGGGGTAAATTGTGGGTGTGGAAAGTTGGGGTGGGGGTTTGGGTGTTTGGATCATTTGGGGTGTGGGAAGTTGGAGAGGGAAAATGGGAGGGGGAGAAGTTGGTGGGGGTTGGGGTGAATTGTTGGAGTAGAACAGTTGGAGTTGGGGTGGAGTTGGAGGTGTGGAAATGGGGGATGTGGAGAGCTTCGGGTGTCAAGTTAAGGTGGCTTGAATCGGCTAATTTTCATTAAATGTGAGGTTAATTTTGTAAGTACATTATCGTTTATTTTGTTTGTTGGGCCATGCATTAAGTAAAGTATTTCATTTAAATTAGGATTAATCTTTGTTTAATATGTTTATGAAGGAGACAAAAGGCAAAGCTGTGTGTAACAAGTGCCGCCCCACCTCCCCTAAAGATGGACGAGTGATGGGGAGTCAAATGAGAGGCTTAATTCCAATAGTTAATTCTGATTTGATTCCTAGAGGTCCTACCTAAAGTTATGATAATTGCAAAATAAAAAGTACTATCAACCAATAATACAATTCGATAATACATTCCATTTCGTGTCTTGCAAATTAAAAGGCAAGTCAAATCAGCAACTATCAAGAACCAGAAAAAAACCCCACACACACACACACACACACACACACACACACACACACACACACACACACACACACACACACACAGCTATCAACCTATAATGTAATAAATACATTCCATTTCATATCTAACACATAAAAAGCTAAGTCAAATCAGCAACTATCAAAAAACAGAAGAAAAACGCCAAACAAACAAAAAAACACCAGAAAGAAATAGTAAAGCTCAAGAACAACTCAGTCAACTACACCCAATAATTTTTCACCTTTTTCGTGACGCAGGTTAAACACGGTGAAACAGTGAGCGAACGAAGATGCCACTCATTATCACGGAAGCGGGAAAAATGACGGCGATTTTTCACGTGTTCGCCGCAAGAGACTGACGGTAAAAGATCGTGAGTGTATTACAGTGGGGAAATATAGAGGGGGATGGGCGTCGGAAAGGTAAAAGTTCGTGAGCTGACCGCGGCAAAAATCCTAGGGTTTTATGGTTGAGGGTTAAATAACGTGAGTGTGCAGTGGAAACAATATTAATAGGGTTTTTAAAGTCCGACAATAAAGCAGTTTGAATGTCCAGTCGGAGAATTAATGAGCTTTTCGTGTCAGGCAGTTACAGAGAGGAAAAACTTTAGGGGTTGTATGTTTGACTGGACAATATCGTGAGTGTGCCGTGAAAGCCATATTGAGAGATTTTATATCTGACAATAAATGATATTGAGTTTACAATCGGATAATTGATGGGAATTGATGTCAGGTTTTTAAATAATATAATTGCGTAGTACGATAGAAATAGGTGATTAAGTTTTTTTTTTAGTGTGTTTCCTAGACCTCCATCAAGCTTGAAATTACACCCCTTTGACCCCCTTTCAAGATAAATTATTACATTTTTCGGTAGAAAAATTTCCCGGCCGAAGGCCGGTTCCTCTTAAATTACAGGCTCGCTATCGCTCGCCAGGAAAAAATTGACACCTAAATGGGACGACAGGTCTTAAAAGTGACATAAATGCGGTGAAAGTTAATAAAATCGCCAAACTAATGGGGCGAACGTCTTAAAATCTCAAAAGCAATGGGGCTAAACATGAGGGAGAAAGGGGTCCAGAAAAAAAAATCCACCAGGTGGAAATCTGCCCTTAAGGTATCTGATCCTCATTGTAACATATTGTAAAATGTATCCAATATTTACCGATTGCTGTGTATTTACTTTGTGACAATACATGTTTAGAATTGAATTGAATTGCAAAGACGTCGCCGGTGCGGAAGAGGTTAACCCCTTCTTTACCGGCGACGTCTTTGTCCTTTTATTCTGGCTACTATTAGACGACTTTACTCAGTTTATAAAGGTCCTCCAGCAATTAACAGGCTTCAAACTATCTCACTTAAGGGGAGGTATTTAGTTTGTTCCCTAGACCTCCATCAACCTTAAAATTTACACCCCCTTGAGTCCCTTTCAAGATAAATTTGTACATTTTTCGGTAGAAAAATGTCCCGGCCGAAGGCCGGTTCCTCTTAAATTACAGGCTCGCTATCGCTCGCCAGGATAAAATCGACACCTGAATTGCACGAAAGGTCTTAATATGGGGTGAAAGTTCTTAAAATCGCTAAACTAATCGGGCAAACGTTTTATAATATCAAAAGCAATGGGGCTAAACATGAGGGAGAAAGGGGTCAAGAAACAAAATCCCTCAAGTGGAGATCTGCCCTTAACCCCTTTAATACCACAGATCCTTCTTGAACGGCACAACTAAGCGTCTATATATTAACTAGAATGTAATTAAAAGACGTCGCCGCTACAGAAGAGGTTAAACAGAGTCACCTCCTAAGACACTATAATGGATCAGGACGTATCAATCGACCATTCACGAGAGCAATCAAAGGAAGAGCTACCTATAATGAATATACAAGTAGCCCCGCGGAGGATCTGCTGTCTCATTCGAACTACACTATAAACCTTTTTTAACAACGACCATTTACATTTTATGGGGAGGCAGTTGGTTTTTCGAGTCCTCCTCCTCCTCCTCCTGTTTATAGCCCTATTAGTTATGAGATTTCAAGACATTCGCCCCATTAGTTTGGTGATATTCAGACCTTTTGTCCCATTTCTTTGCCAATATTAAGACCTTTCGTGCCCTTTAGCTGTCGATGTTTTCCTGGCGAGCGATAGCGAGCCTCTAATTTTAGAAGGAACCGGCCTTCGGCCTGGACATTTTTCTACCGAAAAATGTACAAATATATCTTGAAAGGGGGTTTAGGGGTTGTTTTTCTAAGCTTGATGGAGGAAACTACAAACATGAAAATAAAATGTATAAATATATTATACAGTTGGAAGTGAATGTTAAATAAACCTTTGTATGATACGATGACACATTTATTTTCTGTTGCCTAAATATTAGTAGACGATAATATTCAGATTAGGATGGGCTTGGGGTGATCAGAGGGTTAATTAAGATAGCCTTTACCCTATTCGTTCCCACAGATCTTTCCTAAGCTGTTTTAAATCGTCCAATGCTAGACAGAAAAAAGAAAAACAAATGCCAAAACGCGACATAATCCTCAAGAGGTTAATTAACCCTCTCTGTGCCGATGCCATCCTTTTCATTCTATTCTGACAACTAGTAAACGATTTAATTCAGCTTAGGAAGGATGTCTACCAATTAAAAAGGCTACAGACTGTCTCAATTACTCATCTCAGCTATCACAGATCCTTCCTAAGCTTCATAAACTCGTCTAAATGTAGCACCAATATAGTTTAAGGGGAGATTTCCACTTGAGGGACTTTTTTCTTGACCCCTTTCTCCCTCATGTCTAGTCCCATTGATTTTTCTAAGTTTAAGACGTTCGCCCCATTATTTTGACGATTTTAAGAACTTTCGACCCATTTCTGTCAATTTTAAGACCTTTCGTGCCATTTAGGTGTCGATTTTACCCTGGCGAGCGATAGCGAGCCTGTAATTTAAGAGGAATCGGCCTTCGGCCGGGACATTTTTCTACCAAAAAATGTACAAATTTATCTTGAAAGGGGGTCAAGGGGGTGTAATCTTAAGCTTGTTGGATATCTAGAGACCAAACTAAATACCTCCCCTTAAGAGACGTCGACGATACAGAATCCTAAGCAGGATTTGTTTCCATATTCGCCCTTATGAATAATCCAATAAAGAAGCATGACTGGTGCTATCGCTGGCTCACCTCGCAGCTTAGATTACCATAAATAAAGTTGATAGCCTCTAGGTTTATGAAGTAGTTAAGGGGAGGTCTCCACTTGAGGGATTTTTTTCTTGACCCCTTTCTCCCTCATGTTTAGCCCCATTGCTTTTGATATTATAAAACGTTCGCCCCATTAGTTTAGCGATTTTAAGAACTTTCACCCCATATTAAGACCTTTCGTGCCATTCAGGTGTCAATTTTATCCTGGCGAGCGATAGCGAGCCTGTAATTTAAGAGGAACCGGCCTTTGGCCGGGACATTTTTCTACCGAAAAATGTACAAATTTATCTTGAAAGGGGCTCAAGGGAGTGTAATTTCAAGCTTGATGGAAGTTTAGGAAACACACTAAAAACCTCCCCTTAAAACGATCAACATTATATCCAATCAAACTCATTTCTTACAGAGCATGATGTTTTAATTTCACCAGCATAATTTAGAGAATATGTACATTTTGCCGCAGTGCTTCACCCCCCTCTCCCCCCCCCCCCTCCTATTGGTAGAAGGTGGAGTGAGGGAGGGGGGTTGGGGAGGTGGGTGAAGCACTGCCATATCACGACCCCAACGGAATAGAATATGTGCGGCCAACTGTACCTTTGCCTGCTAATACATATTATATTTTTCATATATACTTTTTATTCTGGTGTGTTACGTTACTACTATGGGTTTCAGAGGCCGTGTTACATCGTTTTTCGGGAATAACTTATTAACAAACAGTGGGAACAGTATGATATTTTGACACAGCTTTGTTCACACCGTGCCCTAATTTTCGTCAATATAGTGCATTACCAAAAGTGTAGAAATAAGCCACTTGTCCCTGTGTCATGAGGTTAAAGTCACACATTAATGACTACGAAACGGACAAGTCTACCGTGGCTTACCTGTGAGAACCACCAAACCATTATTGCTCCTCATCAAACACGGTAGCTATCACCCACCACCCAACCCTAGTTTCACCTTTAAATTCAAGTTATCTGTCAATATCAAAATATAAATATACAAAATACATACTTTTTGTATATTTATACTTGATATTGACATATCACTCGAATTCAAATGCGATAGTAGGGTTGGGTGGTGGCTGATAACTACCGTGTTTGATGGAGGAGCAATAATGGTTTGGTGGTTCTCACAGGTAAGCCACGGCAGACTTGTCCGTTTCGTAGTCATTAATGTGTGACTTTAACCTCATGACTAAGGGGACAAGTGCCTTATTTCTACACTTTTGGGTAATGCACTATATTGACGAAAATTAGGGCACGGTGTGAACAAAGCTGTGTCAAAATATCATACTGTTCCCACTGTTTGTTAATAAGTTATTCCCGAAAAACGATGTAACACGGCCTCTGAAACCCATAGTAGAGACGAAACCAAGGAATACATTGACGAGGTAAAACACTCAACTTGTAAGCGTGACGGTACAGTCGCGCTAATAAGTGATGTCTCGGCACCAAGTATGTTTTGATCAATAATTGGTATCAGGTATCAGCAATATTTAAGCTTCATTTTTTCATATCGACTTGCCGACTCCGCCCACATCTTCCCTGTAACTGGGGTACCTTCAAGTGACAGCGTACTGCACGTTTGGCATTTGGAGGCCATTTTGATCCCTGCTCATGGTATATCAATTATTTACAAACACTTCCTTTTCAAGCATACATTGTTTACGCGATTAGACTATGCCTCTCTTTATGCCTCTATCCACCAATACTTGCATCGATTGAGCGACAGATGGAACTATGAATCAAGATGGCCCCCACTCTCCACACTCCCAGGCATAGAGTTCATATGACCTAGAGACGAAAGAAGACGCCACAAATGTGTAAATAGGGATCCGCGCGTTCGAGAGATGGCAGCACGATCGCAAAGGACAATGGGAGGGGAGGGTCCCCACAAAGACATTATATTGACTATCCTTGGTCCTCATTAATTCGTAATAATCCCTACTTTGTACTAATAACGCTATTAATAATCAATTGAACATTATCCAGAGACTCTGCAGACATGACATAGTTAAATAGACATAAGTAGAGGCTACTGTAAAGGCCAGTCATCGTGTAATTGTCGTCATTATGAGGAGGTACACAAACAAAACTCCTCCAACACCCGCCATTGTTGATGTGAGATTCGGGAGTTGCCAACGTCAATGGTGGGACAAAATACCCCTAGATGTCATAAGTATAAATGTCCAGTTTTAGTGCTACTTGACAAATTAACATCTACATAACATGTAACATACTAATATATTTTCAAAATTACAATTTAATTTTTGTTGTGTTGCTTGAAGGTATACAGCTTGCATCATATATGAGTAGCCTATGTTTTATAGTGTATATGTATACTTAATGTTTTCATCTTGCTTATATATATATATTATATATCTAATTTATACTAAATAATTTACAAGTGTTTTTACCAACATTAATTAACTCTTAAATACGTTCCCTCTTTAATTTATTGCTCCCTCGTTTTGCGGATATTCCCTTAACTTTGGAAACACTGCAGCAAGGTAGCTGGCAGGCGCGCGCGGCGCACAGACTATCTATAATAAGGACAACCCACTGAGGTGCTTTGGTTGTTGTACAGTGCTGCCACCAAATCCCTAGGACGCGCGGCAAACTAACCGTGTGACGTCACGCTTTCCTGTCTAGGTTATATTATGTAGTCTATGCTCCCAGGCCCACTATGATGTACTGTCAATCTAGGTACTCTTAGTTCAACTCGCCTAGCAACCGCCACAGTGCTTGAAAGGTTAGCCGAGTGTAGAGATGTGTGGCGGAGTGTTGTGTTAATTACCTTCAACATCGATAAACGAGTAAGTTTACTTCACATTGTATAATATATAAACGTAAAATGATACATAATTCGTAAGTTCGTAGCAGTTAAATAGCAGTCCGGTTATAGTTGTTCAAGGTTATTCTTGAAGTGGTGCGAATTGTGTTATGAAGGTAATTTTTGGCGATCTGCCTGTTTGCCATTTAAAAACGTAATCCTACTTGTCAGATAGTACATTGCATCGTGTATATACAAGTGTTCCTGTGTAATAATGTCTTAAGGGGAGGTTTTCAGTGTGTTCCCTAGACTTCCATCAAGCTTAAAATTACACCCCCTAGACCCCCTTTCAAGATAAATCTGTACATTTTTCGGTAGAAAAATTTCCCGGCCGAAGGCCGGTTCCTCTTAAAATACAGGCTCGCTATCGCTCGCCAGGAAAAAATCGACACCTAAATGGCACGAAAGGTCTTAAAAGTGACATAAATGGGGCGAAAGTTCTTAAAAACGCCAAACTAATGGGGAGAAAGTCTTAAAATCTCAAAAGCAATGGGGCTAAACATGAGGGAGAAAGGGGTACAGAAAATAATCCCTCAAGTGGAAATCTGCCCTTAAGTCAACGCAAGGTTACAAATATTTTGTTTGGTGTCAGTACTAGGCGCTAATAATTCCCGCACCGTTCTTATCTACGAGTGAAGGGTCGGGGCTGTTCGGCCAGGCAGCTTAGGGAACAACAACAACAACAACAACGAGTGAAGGGTTATACTGTGTGTGCAATACGTCATCCCCTTCACTAGTAGGCTAATAAACACCTCTCTTCCCTTGGTCTTGGCTAGCGTTAGACCATTTATTTCTATATGACGTAGGGTATCCGGAAATCAGAATGGGGTACTGGAAACAGCGTGTGACTTTGTATATACAAACAGGTCTTTTCTAAGCTGCTTAAAATCGTCTAATGTTGTTCAGAATATAATTTGAAAACCGTCCTCGTACACTATACTTAAATTAAATGCCAAGAACAACACTTACACTAGTATTATTTAAGGGAGATCTCCACTTGAGGGATTCTTTTCTTGACCCCTTTCTCCCTCATGTTTAACCCCATTGCTTTTGATATTATAAAACGTTCGCCCCATTAGTTTAGCGATTTTAAGAACTTTCACCCCATATTAAGACCTTTCGTGCCATTCAGGTGTCGATTTTATCGTGGCGAGCGATAGCGAGCCTGTAATTTAAGAGGAACCGGCCTTTGGCCGGGACATTTTTCTACTGAAAAATGTACAAATTTATCTTGAAAGGGACTCAAGGGGGTGTAATTTTAAGCTTGATGGAGGTCTAGGGAACAAACTAAATACCTCCCCTTAATGGCTACGCTGTTCTGGCCAACTTCAGGTCAGCTCAATAGGTATTTTCGGAGAAGACCGTGTTCTAGTATAATAGTTGTTTATCAATGTGTTTAATTAAGATACCTATCATTCTATTCTTGTAATATATATACATTACATTATTTTCAGATATCTGCATTAATCATAGGAGTATTGTTGGTTGTTAGAAGGAACATAATAATTTAATCCTTGCAAATGCAATGACACGTTTCTTCATTGTATTTTTGTGAATCATTATATATATACAGTATATAAAGTATATATAAAAACTGTATATATACAGTATATATATATATATATTTTTGTTTACATTTATCTAATATCCCACATATATACTATATATACTGTAAATGTATGTCGAAAGTTTGAAATGTAAAGTATAAGTAATATAGCCTTGAAAGTGTTCTTGAGTAATGTTTTCTAAGTCTATCATTTATATATTTTCTGCAGGTGTGATCAAGAAACGTCCTGTGAAGATGGCAGTGAAAACCGTCAGTGGTGTCTTCGCAGTGACTTCCTGGCTTCTAGTTAATGTAAGAACTTTATCATCCATTATGTTGGTAAATATTGTCAAAGTACTGGTAATTATATACATATTATACAGTAGATCTGGACTGGACACGAAAATGGAACTTTGCAGTAAGGGACCCAACATTTGAGAACGAACCCACAAGTTTGAACCTCGAACCCGCGAAAATGTGATATTTTCGCAGTTTCGAGGTTCAAACTTGTGGGTTCGTTCTCCGATTTTGGGTCCCTTACTGCAAAGTTCCATTTTCGTGTCCAGTCCAGATCTGCTGTAGTCTATGACAGTATATATATATATATATATATATATATATATATATGAGGTGCGAATTTACTTTACTAGCGCGCACTTTACAGGTAAACTCACGCACGCATACTAAAAGCTGCTCAGGGGTGGGTCCTTCCTTCCCCTACTCCACCCTGGGCAGGTGGAAGGGGGGATAAGTCCAAGTCTACCTCCACCTTCCATGCCCCAAACTATCCCCCCCCCCCCCCTCCCTACCTTCCTCCTCTACCTGCCAGTTAGTGATTAGCGACACATGTCCTCATGTCTTGTCAATTATAGCTAAACCATCATGGCGCACGCTTACAATGGCCAACATATGACATTTATATGGAATTTATTAATACAATATGCACTTGTATTCTCACAATGAATCTATATAACAAACGTGGGTTACACGAATCTCGGCTGTTGTGCTCTCTCTCTCTCCCCCCCCCCTCTCTCTCTCTCTCTCTCTCTCTCTCTCTCTCTCTCTCTCTCTCTCTCTCTCTCTCTCTCTCTCTCTCTCTCTCTCTCTCTTTCTCTCTCTCCCATCTCTCCCATCTCTCTCCTCTCTCTCTTTCTCTCTCTCCCATCTATCTTTCTCTCTCTCTCTCTTCTCTCTCTCTCCTCTCTCTCTCTCTCTCTCTCCCCCCCCCCCTCTTTCTCTCTCTCTCTCTCCCCCCCATCTCTCTCTCTCTCATATCTCCCCTCTCTCTCTCTTATCTCTCTCTCTCTCTCGTTACACGTGGACTACGAGGTTAGCTCATTGAACAATATTTAATGGGTTTGACAATGTGGATTATAGCAATGTTTAGCCTCAATATGAATACTACACGCAGCCATGGCTGGAAGCTAGAATGGAAAAGGTTGAGCACTAGTATACTGTATGTGGGCACTTTTTCACATAAGATCTGTTCAACTTGGAACAAACTTCCTTCAGAAATTCTAAGCATTTCCTCAGTACAACAGTTCAAGAAGATAGTTATCTTTATATTTCGTCTTATATTATTATATTAGTGACCCATTTCGTTCTTGGTGTATCGTATACCAGAAAACACAAAGGGTGTAACTTGGTGTTGGATGCGTGGAAACCTAATAAAAGTCTCGTATTAAGTCCGTGGTGGTACCTGTAAAGTGCGCGCTAGTAAAGTCAAATCGCACCATATACTGTAATATATATATATATATATAGAGAGAGAGAGAGAGAGAGAGAGAGAGAGAGAGAGAGAGAGAGAGAGAGAGAGAGAGAGAGAGAGATATCACGGGTGCGTGGAACGAAATGGCATAAAACAGTGCTTTTGTAACTTTGAGTAAGCTGTTTTCCCTCAAAATTTGTTTTATAATTTCCAACCTCCTGTTGCCCTTCAATGTTATTTTAGCTACATAGTTGGGTAAATTGAGGCCTGATGAGATGTGTGTTCCTAAGATATACCTGAGGCAAGTTATTACATATCATCATCATCATCTCCGACGCCTTGTTTCCCCCCTGGGAAACCCCCACTAGAGGACATGACAGAAACGTCTCCAAGCTACTTTGTCAAGACATGCCTCCCTTACCCGTGCCACATATTATTACATATTATTTTATATATTGCTTTCTCGTGTTAACAGCCTACATGCGAAGTTTTCCATTCATTTGCATTCAAGTTCTCCCTGTATTCCCTTTAAAACTAGTAATAAAACTTATCCAGTTAGAAAACGTCCGATACATGATTTGATGTCATATCCCATTTCATCCACATTCCTAAAATTGTACAAAGTGTAAACTATTGCCTTCAAGAAAACAAAGGTACTGTCATTGTTTTGTTAAGCCTTTAAAGCATGTTTATTTGAATATATCACATGCTATACACGGTCTCCTCACAAAATACCCTTAGTTCAATAATCTTAGATCGATATTGGATAGACTACTCTCTTAAACCATTCTTATAAACACTGACATTTGAGTTTCTAATATATGACCATTTACAATTAACATACTAAATAGACGATTCTCATATAACATTCTTAAAAACACCACCATTTGGTTTTGCTAATATATGATCAGAATCAAGTAACCCACCAAATAATGACTTGGAGTATGTATGACAGCCCTGTATTTCTGTTCCAGGTAAGTGTCAAGCCCTCCAATGATCTGGCGTCACCTCTCAAGTACCGTGAGTGTTTATTTACTTCTATACTCTGTTCAGCTTAAGGGGATTTATATATATATATATATATATATATATATATATATATATATATATATATATATATATATATTTATTGATTTATTTATTTTTCTCCCTAGACCTCCATCAAGCTTCAAAAATCTACCTCCAGGAACCCCCTTCGAGAAAAATGTGTTGTGAACTTAATAATTAGATTATTCTTTGGTAGAAAAAATTTCCCAACCGAAGGTTAGTTTCTCTTAAATTGAAGGCTCGCTCTCGCTCGCCAGGAAATAATCAACACCTAAATTGCAGGATAGGTTTTAAAATTGACAAAGAAATGGGGCGAGTGGCTTGAAATCGCCAAACTAATGGAGCGAGTGTCTTAAATTCGCCAAACTAACGGGGCGAACATCTTATAATCTCAAACTAAGGAGGCTAAACGTGAGGGAGAAGGGGGTCCAGATAAAAAACCCTTAGGAGGAACAGAGTACAGGTTGTACTTAATATAAATGCATTGATTACACGTGTTGCATTGATTACACGTGTTGCAATGATTACACGTGTTGCTATGATTACACGTGTTGCTATGATTACACGTGTTGCTATGATTACACGTGTTGCATTGATTACACGTGTTGCATTGATTACACGTGTTGCTAATATTTGTTCTGCAAGTTTCTATATAATTACTTGTGTGCTAATAAATCCCCATGTATCATCTTATATTAAGTGTTCTATCAACTCACAGGTGTTTCATGAATTTCAACAAATATATTTTTGTTAACGTTGCTAATTAGGGAATGAGGTGATAGGAAAGTAGGTAATTAGGGAATGAGGTGATAGGAAAGTAGGTAATTAGGGAATGAGGTGATAGGAAAGTAGGTAATTAGGGAATGAGGTGATAGGAAAGTAGGTGATTAGGGAATGAGGTGATAGGAAAGTAGGTGATTTGTATCCGACTTGAACACGTTGTGCACGATTAGGGGTGGTGGTAGTGTGTGTGTATGTGTGTACGGGGGGGGGGGGGGGTTAGAAGAAGAAGCTTGTGGAGTTTATAGTGTTTTACCTGCTTTCCAATATTATATGAACGATCCTCACACGACCAGTAATTCCTGAGCCTATCGATGTCAAAGTTTGCTAAACTTACGTTTTGAGAGAACGGCCCGTGAAGTTTTTTTGAGAGAACGGCCCGTGAAGTTTTTTTGAGAGAACGGCCCGTGAAGTTTTTTTTTTTACTTAAATAACTCGAGTCCTATTACATATACCATAGTGTACCGGTATGTGTTCTTATGTTTATTTTAACTATTTATACTCGAGTCCTATTACATATACCATAGTGTACCGGTATGTGTTCTTATGTTTATTTTAGCTATTTATACTTATATTTTAGTTCATACCAACATACTCAGAAATGTTCAGGATTTCTAGTTTTCACAGGTAGATCCCGAACATACGGGTAGATACCGAGGATAATGGAGTATGCGAGTTATGCCTGTCTGCTTAACCCATTCAGTACCGGTGACGTCCTTTTCATCATAATCTGAAACCTAGGAAGGATCTGTGGTATCTCCAAGGATTGAATGAGAAAAAAATGGTGCATAGCTATGCGCAGTAGGCTATGCAGAAAAGGGGTGGGCGCGAACTCAATAGTGTAGCTTCTGCATCAGCTGGGTACATCACGGGAAGAAGTGGTGCACTAGAATAAGGGACCTCTACCAAGGAAGAAGTCCGAAATTAAGAAATGTGTATGCATAGTATGCAAAGGGGAGCTTTTATTCAATGACCGGCTCAAGAGTGTTAACTTTGATAATGAGGTACTGGAGAGGGTGGACAAGTTTTGCTACTTGGTGATACCATCTCTGCCGGTGGTGGGGCTGAGGCCGCCACTATCGCCAGGATAAGATGCGGCTGGGGAAAGTTTAGAAAACTTTTGCCACTACTCACCATGATAAGACTCCCTCTCCCCTTAAAGGGAAAGGTTTATTACATCATGTGTTAGAAGCGCAATGACATATGCTTCAGAAACGTGGCCTGTCCAAGCGGACTATATCAACAGAATGGAATCCAAGGAAATGAGAATGGTGAGATGGATGTGTGGTGCCAAACTGCAAGATAAGATATCATATGAAGAGCTAAGGAGAAGGTTAGGTATCAAGATTATCAGTGATGTGATGTGTAATAGCAGGCTTGGATGGTTTGGACATTTGGAGAAGATGGATGAACAAAGCTGGGTGAAAAGATTCAAGTCCATGAATGTGGAGGAAGCTGCACCTAGGGGCGGACCAAGAAAGACGTAGGATCGGACTTTGCAGTCTGATCTTTAACCAAAGAATCAAAGAACCTGACTAATGAGGCAGCTCTTAACAGGGTTGCCTGGAACGCCGCCATTAGGACGTGAGACCAGAACCGCGTTTTGTGTGGAATACTCGGTCTTTAAATTTGTGTATGTATGTATGTAATCAGTAGCCTTTTAATTGCTATAGGTCTCTCCTAAGCTGAACAATCTAATCTAATAGTTTGCCAGAATATAACGAAAAAGACGTTACCGGTACCGAAGACGTTACCGGTACCGAAGACGTTACCGGTACCGAAGACGTTAAACGCTCTTTCCACTCAACAATATTGTCTTAATTGTTTTAGATATGTGGGGGGAGTAAAACCTAACTTATGTATCACCAGTTTTTTGTCTGCAAAATTGAATTGCTAATGTACTCCAGATTTGGGTCAATGGTAGCCAGAGTTTAACCGAATAATGATTATCAATGGTTTTAGCACAAGTATAATTTATAAAAAGTTACTTTTATTTGTGGGTTGTGTTTTACTTGCAAGTCTGAAAAACACAGGCTGTAAAGAAACATGCCAAAACCCTCAACATGATCTTAAGAGACTCCCCATTTTCCCACCGTGCAATGTGCTTTATGTAGAGCACCAGGAAAATAGCTCCTGTGTTCAGTAGACAGAAGGGTCAGAGTTCCATTTGAGGTTGGTGGGTGAGGCACAAGTTGTCTTTCTGCAGCCAGGTTCCGATGGATTGCACCATGGCCAGCTTTGGATATGGCCAGCTTTTTACAGAGCTAGTTTCAATTATGCTACTAGTGCTATTGTTTTTATGACATTAATAGGTAAAGGCTGTACACATTGTTTATCATTATATACTCACTAACTTGGCGTATACTGTACTTGGCGTATACTGTACTTGGCGTATACTGTACTTGGCGTATACTGTACTTGGCGTATACTGTACTTGGCGTATACTGTACTTGGCGTACACTGTACTGTATATACGTAACTCTGTGGTCGTTTTTGTCTCTCTTCTCCTGTATACTAGTTTGCCTACTTTGGGGGCGGGAGGCTAGGAATCCTCCGCCCCTTGTATGATTCACCTACTATACGAGACAGAGAAAGGGGCGAGGGAACGTGAAAGGGGTCCCGAACCCTAAGAAATGGATACTTTAATTGTTGATTCTGTTCGGGCTCTGTCTCGAGTTAGCCACCCCCAGCTATGGGGTAATGGGTATGCGCCTGGGTATATACTTACATACATACGTACCTCTGTAGCAGTCGGACGTGTGGGTAACTGTACTGAACAAATTACACTGCTCCTTCCTGTTTGATTGTCTTCCTAGATAATTATGCATAATACCGTTCCGATGTTCTTGAGACTCTTCCTTTGTTTTATAAAGGTGTATATATGGATTACGTAATAGTGAGTGAGACTAGGTTAGGTCATCGTAATATGTATAGTCTCTCATAAAATTTAGTTACTCGATATTGGTCACTGATTTATTGTTTATATCGTGCACTAAACATAAAGTATAGAATATCTCTCTATGAAAAACTATATAAATTATGTGAGTGACTGTACACCATCTCTCATCTCGGGTGCAATAAAAACATTTATCAAGGGTGTGGCTTTGAGAAGGTGAAGGCGAGTGTGAAATGACACCCTCGCGTCTTCAGGGTGTTTGGATCCTCCCTCTACCGTGGAAAATCTCGGAACAGTTCATTGGTAAATTAATGAGGTGTGGTGGTGTGTTTTATATGGGTTTATGGAGTGTTGTGAGAGTTGTTTATTGATGTTGATAGGGTTTCGTGGTGTGTGTTGTATTATGTGGGAATTAAAGGTGTGTAGGGTATGTACTTTATGGTGTGGTGATGTGTGTTTTATGAGTGTGTATATCTTTATGGAGTGTTGTGGGTGCTGTTTATTGATGTTGATAGGGTTTCGTGGTGTGTGTTGTACTATGTGAGAATTAAAGGTGTGTAGGGTATGTACTTTGTTGTGTGGTGGTGTGGTTTATGGAGGGTTGTGGGTGCTGTTTATTGATGTTTTTAGGGGTTCGTGGTGTGTGTTGTACTATGTAAGAATTTAAGGTGCAGTGTATGTACCGGTAATGTATTGTATGGTGGAGTGGGTTTTATTTGAGTTTATAGAGTGTTGTGGGGGTTGTTTATTGATGTATATTAGAGGTTCGTGGTGGGTGGTATTGTATGTAAGGTCTGCCAGTGTGTGTAGTGTTGTTTTTGTGTTGTGGTGTGTGAATGTTGGTCTACTGTATCTTTCTGGAGTGTTGTGTTGTGGTGGTGTTATTTGATGTATATAGGGGTTAGTGGTGGGTGTTGCTGTATATAAGAATTACAGATGTGGAGTGTATGTACTTTGTTGTGGGGTGGTGTGTGTTGTTAGGGTATATAGTGTGTTGTGCGTGTTTATTGATGTATATATATATTTTTTTTCTATGTGTATCTAGAGATGTGTAGGGTGTAAGAATCAAAGGTGTTTAGTGTATTTAGTTTATTATATGATGGTGTGTGTTTATGGGTTTGAGTGTCTTTGTGGAGTATGGTGGGTGTTGAGGTATTCGTCTGGACCTTTGTTGCCAAAGATATAAGTGTTGTTGGACCTCCGAGCAAACTAGTTGAGTATCCCTGCTGTAGATTGTATAAACGTGGTAGAGAAGTGCGGCAGTGAGGAGAAGGCCTGAGGTTACTTCAGCACAGAAAATAAATATTTATAAAAACATATACATTAATGAATAGATACATAAACATTCTATAGATTGTATGTGGTAGAGAGGTGCGGCAGTGAGGCGAAGGCTGGTGATTACAGAAGTCACAATAAATAAATAAATACAAAGGGTGCGTTAGATAGAGAGGTGCAGCAGTGTCAGTGAGGAGGCCGGAGGTTACATCAGACCACAAGTGTTGGTCTTCCGGCCTACCACCGTGAGACACTCCGGCCCCACCCACCTTTATTACGTGTGGGGGGCGACGGGAGGTGGTAGGTGGGGCTGGGGCGGTTGGACACTCACTAGGAAACATTCTGTTTGTTTGTTATTATTGTTTATGGTTGCTGTGCTATCTATTGTTTTTTGTGTTTGTTATTGTTTGTTTGTTCATTGTTTTTGTTTACTGTTCTTGATTTGTTAATGATTTTAGTTTTGTTTATTGTTTTTGTTATTGTTTTTGATGTTTTTTATAGTTTTGGCCTGTTTGTTTTTGTTTGTTTCGTTTATTGTTTATTGTTAGATGTTGTGTATATTTACAGCCATTGAAATATGTTTATTTGAGAGAGCTTGAGCGAGAGCGAGAGAGAGAGAGAGCGAGCATAGGGAGTGACAGGAACAGTTTTTGACGTCAACAGGAAGCAAGAGAAGTGAAGGAGTTGCAAGTCACAGGAATTAATCGGTTTATTTATCCTTTTTATCCTTATGAGCGGCCGTCAACATCCTTCCATTTGTGAATCCCGGTGAGAAAGTTGATTGAACTCTTACAACCGACAATGACTAATTTTTGCAGTACTAAGATGCTTTTCTTAATATTGTTCTGGCGAATCTTATGCGATTTTGTGGAGCTTCGGAATAATGTGAAGAGTTAAAGTGGTATTATGTATGTTTGTTTACCCAATTCGATCCTTAAAGGTCCTGCTTCAGTTGAATAATATTGCTAGTGTTAACCAGAATACAATATGTCATCGTATAGTGAAGGGGTTAACATGTAGACAATCAGGTCGTATTATATCTGCTAAAGGCGGTGTCACACGAGCGCATTTTCCGGCAACTTTCGATGAGCAAGTGTTTTCTCGTACTTTGTTGAGCCGCTCGTATTGGAATGAGAAACGAGATAGAAGGTAGATTAGGCTAGGTAGTTTAATTCCTATGGAACTTAAATTTAGAAGCTGTCGGACTATAATTATTGCTCTTGACATTTGACAGCAAAGCGGTCTTGTGGCACCGCGATGCCTATAACAGCCTTTACCTCAGAGTTCTATATCTAAATATCGATTGAGTTATTTTAATATTAATTATGAATATCTCGTAGGCACGCCATTGACAAATGTTAAATATTTTGTTAGGCCCATTAAATGGGTTGTATGCGTACACCAACATTTACAGATCATTACAACACACACTGCGGAAATGTAAGGAATATATATATATATATATATATATATATATATATATATATATATATATATATATATATATATATATATATATATATATATTTCTTTTACTAACCAATTGTGCAAATATATTCCGTACAAAGGAAGAGCTCTAACACGACATTGTTATAAAACTGTTGTCGACTTCCGGAGCGGTGATGAGGCTGTACAGGGACGATCAAAAGTTATTGTTTTATGATTGTAAATATATCGTCCTCATTTCATATAAGGAGAGCATTACAGTGTACTCCACAATACAATTAACAAGGCTTAAGTATAAAGTGTCTGTGCGTTTAATAATTATAACACTAATAATAATAATAGTAATACAATTATTTATTATAATTGTAATCGGTTTATTTTGTGTGTGTGTGTGTGTGTGTGTGTGTGTGTGTGTGTGTGTGTGTGTGTGTGTGTGTGTACTTACTCTAGTTGTACTTACTCTAGTTGTATTGCGGGAGTGAGCATGCTCGTTATTTCCCGCCTCCTAGTGAGTGTTATATTATCGTTGGTGGCTGTGGATGTGTGTGTGTGTGTGTGTGTGTGTGTGTGTGTGTGTGTGTGTGTGTGTGTGTGTGTGTGTGTGTGTGTGTGTGTGTGTGTGTGTGTGTGTGTGTGTGTGTGTGTGTGTGTGTGTGTGTGTGCGTGTGTGTGTGTGTGCGCGGTGTGTGTGTGTGTGTGTGCGTGTGCGTGTGTGTGTGTGTGTGTGTGTTATTATATTGTTGGCATATATTATAAATTCTTTAATTATGGACGTATGACTTGACATTTGAAGGTACCTACAGAGGATGCCTGCCATGGGGTAACAAGTGTATGGGTGGCTCGGGAGGGGAGAGGAGTTGGGGGGGGGGGGGGACCATTTAGTAAACAGGTTGTATATAGTTCCGGTCAAGAGTCTTTTACTACTTATATATAATGTCAATTATATCTCTAAGGTAATATACGAACATCTCCTTAATATACTTGAATGAAGACTTTATAGTTTTATGTATTGGCCTACTCATGAGAGTAGCAGACGTTCCTTTACTCGTGATGTGTCCCCTTAATTACTCTAACGTACCTTTAATTTGGCTCTGTCACGCTATCAATATTGGGGGGGGGGGGGGGAGGAGGGGAGAGACACATTGTCATTTTGTCTCCTTCACTCACAAAAAAAATAAAAATAAAATAAAAAAAAATCTGCTAAAACTGGTGGTGTAAAACCGGTATGAGAGGAAGTAAGGGGCAAGAGGTCAGCCTTGTCATTACTGGTATCAGGTATCTCAGGTTTTCCACAGGTGTAGTCCTTCCTATCTCACGGGGCACAGGTGAGGCTCTTCCGGTCCTCTGGCTCAATATTTTGTTTATGTACGGTACTTTCAAAACATATAAAGTGCAAATATCAGATTCGGGTGGAGGTATATATATATATACAGTATATATAATGTATATATTGACCGATGTATATATTTATTTAATACTTTCTTTCCTAGACCTCCATCAAGCTTAAACAAACTTCCCAATTTCTAGATACACTTGTACATTTTTCGGTAAAAAATGTTGCGGCTGAAGGCCGATTCCTCGTAAGTTATAGGCTCGCTATCGCTCGCCAGGAAAAAATCAACATCTAAATGGCACGAAAGATCTTAATATTGATAAGGAAATGGGGCGAAAAGTATAAAAAACACCAAACTAATGGACCGAACAACTTAAAATCTGAAAACTAATGGGGCTAAACAAGGAGAAGGGAGCCTTGATAAAAATAATACGGTATCTGAGGATCTCCACAGGTGTCGTCCTTCCTATCTCACGGGGCACAGGTGAGGCTCTTCCGTTCCTCCGGCTCGCCTCTATTTACTAGACTTCCTCCTTATTATATCGCCAATACTCGGAACAGTACAGTCAGGGTCAATAATTAGAGTATATAAGCCTTACATTCAGACCATATACAGTTGTGGTCACTAATTCGGATGCATTATGGGTACTATAGGTAACGCCAACCAACTTGACAATTATCTCGATCCCTGACCTCTTCGTAACTCAAAAGGACCTTGAGCAAACTGGCTGTAAATCTCAACACTTATTTCCTGGTGGACTCTTCCCAAATGATAGAAATGTCAGCCCGATTGCTTTCATTCATTTTGAGTTATAAGAAGTTAAGGGGTCAAAATGATTGTCAAGTTCGCTGGCGCTACCTATAGAACAGATGAAACGAACCTATGAAACACCAATGGTAGGTTAATAATAAAGAGACTTCCTCTTTGCAAAACAATAGTCACTGCAGGAACGGTTAAGGCCAATAATTCGTTACTGTAAAGTTCTAAATCTATTTAATCAGGCCCAATCTCCACTTTTCCTATTTTCATATTATTTTATTTTATTTTATTATTTTGAATTTATTTTATTTTATTATTTTGTATTTATTTTATTTTATTTTATTATTTTGTATTTATTTTATTTTTGTATTTATTTATTTTTTTGGGGGGAGGGGGGGGGGGGGCCGACTCAAGACAGAGCAAGAACAAGGACAACACAACACAAAATAACGAACACACAAAAACTACATGAATTTGTACCCAGTCCGTTATTCTATTTATGGAAGGAAAAGGATTATGACTGAAGTAGGCAAATAGCGCGTTAGGTTGCAGGTAATTTATATGAGCAATGAATGCTTTTACAATACATTATTTTTGCAAGGATATCGCACTATTTATAAGTCTACATTTGAAATCATAGCGAAGGTACTGTACAATCGCACTTTAAGGGGAGATCTCCACTTGAGGACATTTTTTCTTGACCCCTTTCTCCCTCATGCTTAGCCCCATTGCTTTTGATATTATAAAACGTTTGCCCCATTAGTTTAGCGATTTAATGAACTTTCACCCCATATTAAGACCTTTCGTGCAATTCAGGTGTCGATTTTATCCTGGCGAGCGATAGCGAGCCTGTAATTTAAGAGGAACCGGCCTTTGGCCGGGGAAATTTTTCTACCGAAAAATGTACAAATTTATCTTGAAAGGGACTCAAGGGGGTGTAATTTTAAGCTTGATGGAGGTCTAGGGAACAAACTAAATACCTCCCCTTAAAGTTGTGCCGGCCAACCTATACAACAAACACCCAAAATACAACAAACACCCAAAATACAACAAACACCCAAAATACAACAAACACCCAAAATACAACAAACACCCAAAATACAACAAACACCCAAAATACAACAAACACCCAAAATACAACGAACACCCAAAATACAACGAACACCCAAAATACAACGAACACCCAAAATACAACGAACACCCAAAATACAACAAACACCCAAAATACAACAAACACCCAAAATACAACAAACACCCTAAATACAACAACCAAAATACAACAAACACCCAAAATACAACAAACACCCAAAATACAACAAACACCCAAAATACAACAAACACCCAAAATACAACAAACACCCAAAATACAACAAACACCCAAAATATTACACCCATTGTAATCAGAATCAAACACAAACGAAACAATACCATGCTTTAATTTATCCAAGATGCATCAGAATTTGAACATCAAGGTTCAAAGATGCAAGTGGGTGTAACTTGGTTGGTACTCATAAATGTACCGTTTGTATTTGATTCCGTTTGGGGTTGTGATTTGGCAGCCCTCCACCCACTTCCCCAACCCCCCTCCCCTCCCTCACTCCACCTCCTATTAACCCTCTCCGACATATGACGCGATTTTGAGCTTATTGGGGATACTGTAAAACCTTTGTTACCATCAGGGGTATTTAGAAACCTTTAGTTTAGTTACTTCATCCTCTGCAGTTGTCTTTGAGTTAGCTGTGGGCAGAAAACTAAATTTGGAGAGGTAATTATAAGAGTGAGAGAACTCTATTTCTTAATGCTAATCTGGCAGCCTCTGCGTCATAAATGCGTGAAAGGGTTAGTAGGAGGTGGAGTGAGGGAGGAGGGTTGGGGAGGTGGGTGCAGTGCTGGCAAATCACGCCCCAACGGAATGGAATATGTGCAGCCAACTGTACCAAGGTCAACAATTGTGCCCGCCCCCCTCTACACACCTTCAACTCTCCTCTTCCTCTCTCACGGGGCACAGGTGTAGCGCTTCCGATCCTCTGGTACATTTGTTTTATTGCTGGACTCCCTCCTTACACATATCTCCAATTCTAAATCTGTCAGGGTCAATAATTAGTTTCTGTGCAGTATTTATATAACGTGGTCAATTATGATACGCCGACGAACTATTTTGGTAACCCGCTACAGCAAGACAGATTATACCACTCGGATTCACTAGTTAACGCTCACCGTCTCGTTTTCATCATTAGGTGTTCAAGTATTCCTGAGCGCGACTGTACATTAATCAATCAATCGTTTCCATTCTATCATAACACGTAGAGTAGCACTCAAAAGTCAGGACACCCATTCACAACTTCACCTGTATTCTCTTCTTTGTATCTCTCGGAGCACAGGTGTAGCTCTTCCGGTCCCCTGGTACTCCCGTATTACTATAGTCTATTCACTGTAAGTAGGCGATAAATCATGACCTCTAACCTCTGTAACTCAAAAAAGACTAGAATAATCGAGCTAATATTTGTACCATTTGGGAAGAGTTAGCCAAGGAATAGATGTGGAAATTTACAGCCAATTTGCTCTAGCCCTTTTTGAGTTACAGAGGTCATGATTTATCGCCTACTTACAGCGAATAGACTATAGACTCCTTCTTCACAAACGGCGCCAATACAATATGTCTGCACAATTACGTAGCATGAAGTTCAAGGGGTGGGGGGGGGGGGGATGGGCGTATTTATTTATCTGTTCATTTATTATGTTTTTTTATGATTGTTTTAGTTTCCTCCCTAGACCTCCATCGAGCTTAACCCTTTCACGCACATATGACGCAGAGGTTGCCAGATTAGCAATAAGAAATAGAGTTCTCTCACTCATATGATTACCTCTCCATAATTAGTTTTCTGCCCACAGCTAACTCAAAGACAACTGCAGAGGTTGAAGTAACTATACTAAAGGTTTCTAAATACCCCTGATGGTAACAAAGGCTTTAAAGTATCCCTAATAGGCTCAAAATCCCGTCATATGTCGGAGAGGGTTAATAAAACACACGGCCAAGACCCTCCTTCAAGATAAATTTGTATTTTTTTTCGATAGCCCTCTTAAAATACAGGCTGGCTATCGCTCGCCATGAAAAATATCGACACCTAAATGACACACAGTCCTAATATGGACCAAACAAATTGGGCGAAAGGTTTTAAAATCGCCAAACTAATGGGCCGAACACCCAAAAATATGAAAACTAATGGGGCTAAACATGAGGAAGAAGGGGGACCTGCGAAACGACCCATTTCCCCTTAAACTCCTGCACATACCCTTTTAAACTTGATAATCTCGTTAAATATTAACAGGAATATAATGAAAAACCGAGTCAGTTATTGTGTATTTACATTGTATTGGAAAATCACCGATATTATGAAGTTGTGAAGTGAATGTAAATATGTTTTGTCAATAAAATTAACTAACTAACTGTAACGTATGGAAAGCGAGAGAATGACTAAGAGGGTGTACGAGGGAGAGGTAGACCGAAGGAGAGGTGGAAGGATGGAGTGAGGAAGTATATGAACGAAGGTGGTGCTGGTTGGGGGGGAGGGGCGTCGACTGACTGGGAACAGAGGTGCATGGGGGCGGTTCGTTCGTGGCCACCCTTTCGGGGATCACGGCGTCAGGCAATAGATAGATAGATAGATAGACTATAATAAAAGGGTAATTAAATAACACCTTCAATTTCATCTTGGAGCCACCACCACCACCACCACCACATACCTCATAGTAACTGGAGCCATTACACACCTCACACCGTCTCAATACCTTATTCACACCACGTTCACCTCCATTACGCCTCAATCAGCGGTTTTGTCACGTTCGCTGTTATTAGTTGCGGCGGGAATGACGAGTGAAAAAAAAAAAAAACAAATAGGGAAAAACGCTCTTCACGGGCCTGTATCTCCGGACACGTATTCAATGTTTCCTATTTCCTATTTGCCCTCTATTCGGCTATATCACTTTCATTACCTCATTGTTAAAGCTTTCCGTAAGTCTCTATAAAGTACTCTCTCTCTCTCTCTCTCTCGCTCTCGCTCTCGTTCTCGTTCTCGTTCTCTCTCTCTCTCTCTCTCTCTCTCTCTCTCTCTCTCTCTCTCTCTCTCTCTCTCTCTCTCTCTCTCTCTCTCTCTCTCTCTCTCTCTCTCTCTCTCTCTCAAAGGTTATTATTAGTCTGAGTTAAAATAAAATAGGGTACCATAGTTGTCATAAAATTGTAACTGGCTAAAATACATTGTTCATATACTCATGAAGATTTTATATTAATAGGAGGTAATTGTGAATATAAGTCTGCTCCTTGTAAAATGAAAAAAAAAAAAAACAGAAAAAAAAAAATATAAAATAAACTTATAAAATAGATAATTCATATCCAACATAAGCAAAACTTATATAAATTAACTTGTACGCTATAAATGACCGTAAGGAAGTATAAAATTCAACTACTCTGAGCTTCAAACCAAACAGTAATGCCATAGTTATAATCGGAACGTTTGATGAGCTAAACTTTCACTTATAACAATACTTGATGGTTGTAGGCATTTGCGCTTCATTTCTTATAACAATAGTTGATGGTTGTAGGCATTTGCACTTCATTTCTTATAACAATAGTTGATGGTTGTAGGCATTTGCACTTCATTTCTTATAACAATAGTTGATGGTTGTAGGCATTTGCACTTCATTTCTTATAACAATACTTGATGGTTGTAGGCATTTGCACTTCATTTCTTACGCATGTTTCAGTTATGTATAATAAAAAATTTGAGCGTTATTATTTGTATTCAAAAATTGGGCATTAGATATCAGCTGCTCTTTTGTCATTTTTAACTACATAAGATTTAACGTAATCGAATGTTTCAGGGCCGTAGACTCAACTAAGTAATATTTCAGCACTAACTAATTCATGACAAAATATTGTATAATATGGAATCTATGTTAGTATTATCACCTTTCAGAAAACAAATAAAAACATCCGGCAGACCTATAAATGACTTAATTTTCATACCAGTCTAAATAAGTTGTAATCGAACACTACTATTACCCATTGAACAATAATCTTTGGTGAGGTTAGGTCAGTTGAGTTAAGTTAGGTTAGTTGAGCTGAAATAAGTCTTAAGTGAGTTGAGATCAGTTGATTTAAGTTGGGTTATTTTTTTTTATTTTATTTTTTTTATTTTTCTATGTGATTGAGGGAGGCAAAAGGCAGACCTGCCTATAGCGAGTGCCTCCCCCATAGTTGAAAGAGTGACAGGGCCAAAATCAAGGGACGTTCGAGCCAATATGCCTGGACACACGGAGTTTGAAGCAATTTAAGTCATAGGAAGAGGGAAAGACTGATTCTGGGAGAGAGTTCCAGAGCTCAGCTGTTGAGTAGAAGAAAGACAGAATAACGTTTCACTCTCGGGTTGGAGAGTTGCACAGAGTATGAGTGGGATTGAGCTTAGTCTTTGGTGAATTAAGAACGAACCATCTCTGAAATACTGACGATGGGAATGAGCGGAAAGGGTTGTGGGTAAAACGACCAGATGTTCTTTCAAGTAACCCCCCCACCCCAGAGGAAGCCACCATTACCCGCTCCCTTGCCGTATTATATTATATTATTATTATTATTATTATTATTATTATTGTTATTATTATTGTTGTTGTTGTTGTTGTTGTTGTTGTTGTTGTTGTTGTTATTGTTATTGTTGTTGTTGTTGTTTGTTGTTGTTGTTGTTGTTGTAACACGGAGGGAAGCAACATCAGTGTTTGATATGTATCCGATAATCCTTGTTAATTAAAGACCAACCGTAAATGTGGTTTGAGGTATCTGTTTATATAGAGATTTATGGGGTGATGGGAATATTTATACTGTTATAATTTGTTTTAGTTTCCTCCCTAGACCTCCATTAAGCTTAACATAAACATCCCCAAGATCGCCGGTCCTTCTAGATAAATTTGTACAAATGTCTATTGCAAGTTGCCGAAGCTATCGGTCGTGTCACTCAGCCTATGAGGAAGAGATCTTTTTCTGAACTAACAAACGCTTTAACGGGGGATGGTTCACTTTTTGGGCGATGTTTGCATGTATTCATTATTTGTCTAGTTTCCTCCCTAGACCTCCATCAAATTAAAAGAAAAATCCATTAGATCCCCTTTCTAGAATAATTTGTACATTTTTCGGTAGAAAAATTTCCCGGCCAAGGCCGGTTCTTCCAACATTACAGGCTCACTATCGTTCGCCAGGGAAAACATCGACACCTAAATAGCACGAAAGGTCTAAATATTGACGAAGAAATGGGGCAAAAGGTCTTAAAATCGACTAACTGCTGGCGCAAACATCTTAACATCTGAAAACTAATGGGGCTAAACATGAGGAAGAAGGAGAAGCAGAAAAGCGGCCCATCTCTCCCCCCCCCCCCCCCCCCCCCCTTAAGCAGAGGAGGATCTTCGGCATCTTTTGGGAACCTAAAATGGGTGTGTAGAAGCAAGTTTGAAGATGTTTGTGCACGTTTGTGGGTTTTGTGGCCAGAAAAATCTTCGCACGAATGCCCTCCCCTAGTATGTGACTTATGATTTTTGTGTTTGCACATACATGGTCGTGTGAACGTCGATGTGCGAATAAGTGAATGATCGTCGGGGATTTTCTGTTTTGAAGCTCCACAATATATCTTATACACTTTTTCATGAACACTAATTTTGTTAACCCCTTATTTACCATTATATATAATCTAGACTAGATTCAATTAGTCGACCTTCATTCAAATATGCAGGCATTTAACGGAAGGTGAGAAAAGGTAACACTGTATTTAGCGAATGCTCCTTTTACGGAAAATATTGATATATTGCCAAAGTCAAGCTACTGACGTTAGAAACGAAATAATTAGCATTGGTTAGTTAAACTAAGTATTATATATATATTTTTTTTTTTGGTGGTTCAAACATCATGTTCAAATACTGCATCATCATATCATAATCGTCCCTCCAAATATGTTATAGTATTTCTGATCAATACTGTTCAAGTTAATTAGAATGTCTGATCTCACCAAGATTGAAAGGGTTTAATGGGACAGTGTCTGTTTGTTTGGTCTATTAATTAATTTATTCATATATCTTTTTTAGTTTCCTCCCTAGACCTCCATCAAGCTTAGAAAAACACCCCCTAGACCCCCCTTCAAGATAGATTTGTACATTTTTTTGTTAGAAAAATGTCGTGGCCAGAGGCCGATTCCTCCTAAAATTACAGGCTCGCTATCGCTTGCCAGGAAAAAATCGACACCTAAATGGCACGAAGGGTCCTAATATTGACAAAGAAATGGGGTGAAAGGTCATACAATCCTCAAACTAATGGAACCAAGGTCTTAAAATGTCAAAACTAGTGGGGCTAAACATTAGGGAGAAGGGGGTTCAGAAAAACGGTCTGTCTCCCCTTAAGTAGTAAGAAATTAGCATTGGGCAGAGAAGACCGTTCCAGAATTTACCGGTAGTTTATGAGAAGGTCTGTGAAAATTCCGTTAAGAGAGCCGCCTGGACAGCACGTGTCACGCGCCTCAGACGCGTGCGCCTGCAAGCACATAAACCACGGCTAGGGAGAGTAGCAGCACACTTTTACAGTATAGGCAGCGCCAACAAACTTGACAATATTCTTGACCCCTTAACTTCTTATAACTCAAAATGAATGAAATCAATCGGGCTGACATTTCTATCATTTGGGAAGAGTCCACCAGGTAATAGGTGTGGAAATTTAGAGTCAGTTTGCTCAAGGTCCTTTTGAGTTACGAAGAGGTCAGGGATCGAGATAATTGTCAAGCTCGTTGGCGCCACCTATAGTTTGCTCTATATTACTTACCGGTATCGTATTATCTGTTGCGTAGCAGGTGATTGTTTACATCCGCCAATTGTTCCGGCTATTACAGAACTGCCTATGTTTATGATAATTTCCCTACCCTCTAATCAGTATGGGTATGAAAAAGGTACGTACAGTGTCCATAATGCTATACTCATATCAATTAAGCCTTTTGGCAGTAATTTTCCCGTTTAATAGAAGGATAGAAAGGTATATCACTATTAATATACCCAATTATCTTAATTACTTTGTTAATACCTTTCAAGTTTTACAGTGTAAGTATGAGTATAGCAACGACACGCACTGAAACAACACATGCATCGGGTGTGTCAGGTATATTTTGGACTTTTAATATTTACATTCATGTGTAGATTGTTTTTTTTTTTTTTTTTTCCCAATATAAAATAACAGGTATACCTGCTAGTGACTTTACTATATTAAACCATGGTTATCTGTCCGGCCCTAATTATGTGGTGTGGTTTGTCGATATTAGTATATTAAATAACTATATATAGGGATGTTCTTGAATTAATGTTTTGTATTAAATGAATAAATCTTAGTTATATCTTATATCAACGGCATAAGTAATGTAAACAACATGAAATTGGCAGTTTATTATCGTCCCCATGTGTAACAATAAATAACGTATATAATCTCCATGGGCTTGTGTCACCTATTTGTACTAGAAGTATGAATTTTTAAGTAATTGAACCTGAATAACGTTACTAATTCAAGTATAGTGGATGTTTACAGGAAATACGTCAACAATGTTTGCTTCTATTACATATGCCGAGGTAACGAGAGAAGGAACACACTCTTATTTATATATAGACTGGTAAGCTTCAACTCAATTTGTTGCTATTAAACGCTGATACCAACAAAATCCAGAACATGAATTCTTTGGAAAATCGAAACCATTTCAAAATACAACCCAACGATTCAATTCATAATCATTTACGATGTACATCTAGAAGTAAAACAAACTTGCAATGCAGTATATCTTAAGTATCAAGTTAATATTTATAAATTCCGTCTGCAGATATAATTAATTCTATAGCATATTACCATTTGAAGCTCAAATTTAACCCCTTCTATACCAAGACGTCTTTGGAATTTTCTTCTAGCTGTATTTAGACGATTATGTACAGTTTAAGAAGGATCGGGGTTAGTGAAAAAGGGTAAGTGAGATAGTTCGCAGCCTGTTAATAGCAAGAGGCTCTATTTCAACTGAATAACATTGTCTAACAGTAGCCAAAATAAAGTTAAAAAATGTATCCGGTACAGAAGGGGTTAAGGGGAGGTTTCTAGTTTGTTTCCTACTCCTCCAGTAATCTTAAAATTTCACCCCCTTGACCCCCTTTCAAGATAAATTTGTACATTTTTCGGTAGAAAAATGTCTCGGCCGAAGGCCGATTACTCTTAAATTACAGGCTCGCTATCGCTCGCCAGGATAAAATCGACACCTAAATGGCACGAAAGGTCTTAAAATTGACAGAATGGGGCGGCAATTCTTAAAAATCACCAAACTATTGAGGCAAACGTCTTAAAATCTCATAAGCAATGGGGCTAGACATGAGGGAGAAAGGGGTCAAGAAAAAAGTCCCTCAAGTGGAAATCCCCCCTTAAGGGGAAGAAACTCCTCTTCCCCAGCTACAGTGAGCACCATAATGAATACAGCAGTGACCTTTAGAGTGGCGCCGCTATTACCCCAAGTTCCCTTCGGATGTTCACCCCGCGGTAGACACGAGTCCGGAGCGCGTGCGGGTAGCCTCCAGCGGAAGTGGTGACGCGCGCGGTAGAGCTCCCGACGACGGCGGCGGCGGCGGTGGTGCAGGTGGCGACAGAAAGGCGGGTTGTATGTTTTTTATTATTGTTTTTAGTTTCCTCCCTAGACCTCCATCAAGCTTAAGGAGAGATGTCCACTTGAGTGATTTGTTTCTTGACTCCTTTCTCCCTCATGTTTAGCCCCATTGCTTTTCTAATTTTAAGACGTTTGCCCCATTATTTTGACGATTTTAAGAACCTTCGACCCATTTCTGTCAATTTTTAGACCTTTCGTGCCATTTAGGTGTCGATTTTATCCTGGCGAGCGATAGCGAGCCTGTAATTTAAGAGGAACCGGCTTTCAGCCGGGAAATTTTTCTACCGAAAAATGTACAAATTTATCTTGAAAGGGGGTCTAGGGGGTGTAATTTTAAGATTGATGGAATTCTAGGGAACGAACTAAAAACCTCCCCTTAATAAAACACACGGCCAAGACCCTCCTTCAAGAAACATTTGTAATTTTTTCGATAGGAATGTATAAAATATTAACATTCACACGGGGGAAGCCAGGCAAATGAAACAGGAGTTCCAGCAACTCCTTATCATAAGGCTATATGGCGTCCCCTGGGCTACCCTGCTCGATTGGTGCCTACATGGTGCCTGGCATCTCCTGCAAAGAACTATTGAAAGAAGTCTGTCACCTAAGATAGTTTGTGTATCTAAGTCTAGTTGTCGATAAACATGCATAAGTCCCGGAATGATGTCAGAAACTGGTGGTCAATCTAGAAATATTGCTGGAAAGAAGTGCCCATGTGAATCCACCTCAAAGAACACAACTCAACCTTCTCTACACAGACAACACATGCTAGAACACATAATCCGAATCTCTCATATATCTCCTGTTGTTGTTCTACCCTTGTTGCCACGTTAGTATTTAGGGAGGGTCCAAGAGCTTGTTCTGTACATTACGGAATTCCCTACAAGATGGTTAACCCTTTTTGTACCGGCGATGTTTAATTGTCTTCTAGTTATATTTAGACGGTTATATGCAGTTCTCGAAGGATCTGTGGTAGTAAAAAGAGTTGAGTGAGATAGTTCGAAGCCCGTTGACTGCTGGAGACCCTTTATAAACTGAATCAAACCGTCTAACAGTAGCTAAAACGAAGCTAAAAGGACGACATTCCCTACAAGAAGGTAATGGACGCACAGGAAATCCGCCTGGGTTCTGCCGGGCGCTTTCTTCCCACAATTACCTGGGGAACTCGAGGATATCGTCTTTACCCTTGGCTCGTGTGCTGCTCCTTGGCGTCTTTACTCTTATTACATTTACTCTTGTTATTGTACTCTTAGTCTCCTACTCCTATTCTCTTACTCTTAGCCTCTTACTCTTATTAGCTTATTCTTACTATCTTCTTATTCTTACTCGTATTGTCTTACTCTTATTATCTTATTCTTTTACTCTTGTTATTTTACTCTTATTCTCTTACGCTTATTATCTTACTCTTATTCTCTTACTCTTATTTTCTTACTATTATTCTCTTACTCTTATTATCTTACTTTTATTATCTTCTCATTCTCTTACTCTTATTCTCTTACGCTTATTCTCTTACTCTTATTCTCTTACTCTTATTATCTTCTTATTCTCTTACTCTTATTCTCTTACTCTCATTCTCTTACTCTTATTATCTTATTATCTTATTCTCTTACTCTTATTCTCTTACTTTTATTATCTTCTTATTCTCTTACTCTTATTCTCTTACTCTTATTCTCTTACTTTTATTATCTTCTCATTTTCTTACTCTTATTCTCTTACTTTTATTATCTTCTTATTCTCTTACTCTTATTCTCTTACGCTTATTCTCTTACTCTTATTCTCTTACTTTTATTATCTTCTTATTCTCTTACTCTTATTCTCTTACTCTTATTATATTACTCTTATTATCGTACTCTTATTAGCTTACTCTTATTCTCTTACTCTTATTTTCTTACTCTTATTCTCTTACTCTTAGCCTCTTACTCTTATATTCTTACTCGTATTAGCTTATAATTATCTTCTTATTCTTATCTTACTCTTATTATCTTTACTCTTGTTATTTTACTCTTATGCTCTTATTCTCTTACTCTTATTCCCTTACGCCTGTGCACTTCCCTGGCGTCTTTACTCAAATTGTCTTACTCTCATTTTCTTATTTCTATGCTCTTGCTTTCATTCTCTTACACTTGTTCTCTTACTCTTATTCTCTTACTCTTACTCTTATTCTCTCTCTTTTAGTCTCCTACTCTTATTCCCTTACTCCTGTGCACTTCCCTGGGATCTTTACTGTAATTATCACACTCTTATTCTCTTACTTTCATTCTCTTACTCGTGTCCCTTCCTCTTATATGGTGTCTTTACTCTTATTCTCTGTATTCTCTTACTATTGTGCACTTGTCTTCCTTTACCCTGGCCTCTTATTCCCTTCCTATAACCTGGCCTCTCTACTCTTATTACCTTCCTATAACCTGGCCTCCCTACTCTTATTACCTTCCTATAACCTGGCCTCCCTACTCTTATTCCCTTCCTATAACCTGGCCTCTTTACTCTTATTACCTTCCTATAACCTGGCCTCTCTACACTTATTACCTTCCTATAACCTGGCCTCTCTACTCTTATTACCTTCCTATAACCTGGCCTCTCTACTCTTATTACCTTCCTATAACCTGGCCTCCCTACTCTTATTACCTTCCTATAACCTGGCCTCCCTACTCTTATTCCCTTCCTATAACCTGGCCTCTTTACTCTTATTACCTTCCTATAACCTGGCCTCTCTACACTTATTACCTTCCTATAACCTGGCCTCTCTACTCTTATTACCTTCCTATAACCTGGCCTCTTTACTCTTATTACCTTCCTATAACCTGGCCTCCCTACTCTTATTACCTTTCTATAACCTGGCCTCTCTACTCTTATTACCTTCCTATAACCTGGCCTCTCTACTCTTATTACCTTCCTATAACCTGACCTCTCTACTCTTATTACCTTCCTATAACCTGGCCTCTCTACTCTTATTACCTTCCTATAACCTGGCCTCTTTACTCTTATTCCCTTCCTATAACCTGGCCTCTCTACACTTATTACCATTCGGCCCCATTCAGCCTACTGTTTTAAGACAGGAGCTGTGGTAGTAATAAGGGTTAAGCGAGATCGTTCGAAGCCTGTTAATTGATGGAGGCCCTTAATAAACTGAATAAAATCGTCTAATAGTAGCCAGAATAACGTTGAAGGGACGGCACCGGTACAGAAAGGGTTAATTATCACTGAAAAATCCCTATGGCCAAGAAAGCAAGCCACTCTTTTGTCCCTCACCTTAGTTGATTTGCACGCGACTGGGAAAACCACATACACAGACGGGGGGGGGGGGGGGGGGGAACTGAGATAGACCAACACAAACACAGGCGAACAAAAGAAACGAACAAAAAAGCAAGAAAGTGGAGAATTATGTAAGGAAACCCACGGGAGAGAAAAAACAAAACAAAAAACTCGGTGACAGAGATGAATTACGGGGATGCTAGTTTATATATATATATATATTTTTTTTTTTTTATTTTTTTTTTTATTTTTTTTTCCTGGGCACACTTCTCCCTTGTTTTTATCCCCATTAGGTTTTGATATTTTAAGACGTTTATTCCATTAGTTTTGGGATATTAAGATTTTTTTTTGTTTTTTTGCCATTTAAGTGTATATTTTGTTCCTGGCAAGCAATATCTAGTCTGTAATGAAAGCGGAATTGTTCTACCAAAACATGTACAAATTTATCTTGAAGCGGGGTCGTTTTGGCGGTAGTTTCTTTTAAGCTTGATGGAGGTCTAGGGAGGAAACTAAAGCAAAATATGAAATAAATAAATTAAAAAAAAAAAAAAAAAAAAATATATATATATATATACAAATCCCCCTTTAAGATATCCCTGGAGGATTGAGGAGAGACAGGAGAGCCCCCTCGAATATGCCATCCCCCCACCCTCCTTTGCGAATACCCCCCCCCCCCCCCCCTCCCCATGAATACGAAAACCCGCGAGAAATCCGCGAATCTTGGGGTAAACACAGGCTCGAGACATATGCAAAGTTGGAGGACAAAGGAGGGGAAGTGGATGTGGATGATGATGATGATGATGTCTGGGGCATCACCGCCTCGCATTTCCAGACTTTTTTTGGGCAAAGGGGCCCACCTCGCTTTTTTCTCTTCTCTTTCTTTTTCTTTGGCTTGTATCCATTCGGCCCCATTCAGCCTACTGTTTTAAGACGTTTACCCCCATCCAGGTGTCAATACTTTCCTGGCGAGCGGTAGCGGGCCAGCATATATATACATTTTTGTTTTGACAGCAAGCTAAATTTGTACATTTTTCGATAGCAAAATGTTTCCGGCGAAGCTGGATTTCTCCATACAATGCAGGCTCGCTATCGCTCGCCAGGAAGAAATCGACACCTGGATGGGGATAAACGTCTTAAAACAGTTGGCTGAATGGGGCCGAATGGATACCAGCCAGGGAAAGGGAGAAAACGAGTTCGTTACCTGTCGCGACTGAAAAGATCGATATTCTGGTTGTTGCGTGAGTCTACAGTCTTTCATTATGGATTGGCCAGAAACATTGACTATATCCTCTTGTAACGCAAAAGGGGCTAGAGCAAAAGGGGTGTAAATTTCCACACCTGTTCACTTGGCGACCATCCCAAATTTGTGTAATATTTGTTCGATTGTTCTAGTTCGATTGTTCTAGTTCGATTGTTCTAGTTCGATTGTTCTAGTTATAGAGGTTAAATACTTACTTTGCCCGTTCTTTAATGTGATTATTTTATGTATATAACTATTTAATTTGTGAGTTACTTGAGCTGAAGTTGACCCATTTGATCCCATAGGTCTTCCTTTGGTTGAGTAAACTCGTCAAATATTAGCAAGAATAAAATGTAGTTAACTTCATCGTATTGCGAGAACTTAAGGGGTTAGTGCTTGTTTTTTGGTCTATGTAATTATTTAGATATTTATTTTGAGTTTCCTCGCTTCGCTAGACCTACCATGAAACTTTAAAAGAACACTCCCTAGACCTCCTTTCAAGATACATTTGTACATTTTTCGGTAGATAAATGTCCCAGCCAAAGCCCGGTTCCTTCTAGAATTACAGGCTCGCTATCGCTCGACAGAAAAACATCGACACCTAAATGTCACGAAATGTCTTAATAGTGACCAAGAAATGGGGCAAAAGTTCTTAAAAGCACCAAACTAATGGAACATACGTCATGAATTATCAAAACTAATATGCTAAACATGAGGGAGAAGGGGAGCCAGTAAAAGCGACTACCTCCCCCCCCCCTTAACTGCAATGTCGTGACGTAGGGAATATGATGACTTCTAGGAAACTCGTCACATTCAAGGCTAATAAATTGTCTTCATTTCCCCTAATACAAGACCATAATATAATTACATGCAGGAAAATACATCCAGGTTGTACTGTATGGAAAACAATCAGGTGTATTATCCTTTGTAAGACATTAGGGTAAGATATAATTACCAAGTATTCAATTGTTCTAACCCATTGTGATAATTTGCTTTATCCCTTGATTATGCTTTTTTTGCAATGATCGGGAAGCGAAATATGCAATGATGTTTAAATTCTGTCCACTTGTATGTCACCATTCTTGGGGAAACATCGTCATAATCCTAAGCCATATAGTAGTCCATTTGTTCCACTACTAACTACTAACTACTACTAACTATTCTGATTTATCCATTATATTAAGAGGGGGGGGGGGGTTCGTCTGTTCCTTAGACCTCTATCACACTTTACAAAAAAAAAAAAAAAATGCACTTGTACATTTTCGATAGAACATTTCGGGTCCTCCTAAAAAGGCCGTTTCCTCTTAAATTATAGGCTCACCATCGCTCGCCAGGAGAAAATCGACAAATAAATGGCACGAAAGGACCTAATACTGAGCAATGATGGGGCACAAAGTCTTAGAATCGTCAAATTAATGGAACGAACGACTTTCACATATGTTGTATTGCATATGCATGTAATGAATAATGCATATACACTGTGTGTGTGTGTGAGAGAGGGAGAGGGAGAGAGAGAGAGAGAGAAAGAGAGAGAGAGAGAGAGAGAGAGAGAGAGAGAGAGAGAGAGAGAGAGAGAGAGCGAGAGCAAGAGAGAGACCGGGAGAGGAAGAGAACAGAGGTGTTAGTTCATTGTTCTGTGTGTCCAATCCATCTCACTTAATTTCTTGTGTTGTACTCCTCCTAAAAACTCTCATGTTTCTGAAAACACCCGTCTTAATTAACAATTTTATTTCTTCATCATAGCTCTCGCCTCTAATATACTTTTTCTCACTGTACCAGCGTTTTCTTCAAGGAAGGTATTTTTTTTACCCCCTTCTCCTTATGTTTGGTTCCATTAGTTTTGAGATTTTCAGACATTCGCCCCATTAGTTTGGCTATTTTAAGACCATTCGTGCCAAGCGATAGCGAGCCTGCAGTTTAGGGGGAACCGGCCCTATCGAAAAGTACACAACTTTATCTAGATATGGGGTCCTGGAGGTATTTATTTTTAAGCTTGATGGGGGTTTTGGGAGGCATCTTAAGCCAAAAACATCAATAATATATATATAATATATAAATTCATTAAATATTACACAAAATTCAATATCTTAAGTTGTCTGTGCAGTGAAGTGTATTATCGCTAGGCCTATTATTGTAAGAGAAAGTTTGTTTGTTATATATATAGCTTAGCCTTAGTTAGGTAAGGTGCTTTCAAAATTGATATCAATCGACTGGCGATATGTAAATGATTACACCAAAATCTCCCACCTTCTACTGCAATATTAAAATGCTAATGTTGTCTGTAGATTTGTCCACAGATATATTTTTTAGAAACTGATTAGAATTATCGGTGGCTACTAAAATAATATAGTGAATTAAGTCGTTGGATTGAAGTATTAATCAAGCTTTTATTAATTTCACCACAACATCAAACACCTCCAATGAAATTAATGAAAGCATATGTGATCCACCAGGATTCGAACCCGGGTTATCACACACAGATTTTTAGGAACGTTTCACTTCTATACAGTTTTTGCATTTCACATATGTTACCTATTAAATATCGACCATTCCGTATCCAAGGGCTAATTCGTACGAGGAACCCTTAGAGTACCAGCGACGTGTCTTATATTCTAGCTATATTTACACGATATTATGCAGCTTAGGAAGGATCTGTGGTCGCTAGAAGGGTTGGTTGAGATGGTTTGAAGTTTATTATTATTATTAGTAGTAGTAGAGGTCTTTCCAAAGCTGAATAAAATCATCTAATATTTGGCGGAATATGATGAAAAGAACGTCCCTGTAAGAGTCTCTAGCAATATTTCTTGCATCATATATTTATACTGATCTATTCGTCGCAGTACTCGGTGGGTTATTTAATACAAACAACGAGATTGCGAATAAGTCTACGGAGTTAGATCTAAGACTATCGCGGACCTTGGTTATTTTTGAGGGGGAAGTTCGGAATTCTGTTTTCCGACGTATATTTATCTGTATTTCACCCTTGTATTTATTACCATGCGTTCCTTCTGAATTATGTTACGTCTTGCAATATTTAATCTTATATAACTCAGTTTCATTAGAATCAATCTTGTCATCTTAAGGGGAGGTATTCAGTTTCTTCCATAGAACTCCATCAATCTTAAAATTACACCCCCTAGACCCCCTTTCAAGATAAATTTGTAAATTTTTCGGTAGAAAAATTTCCCGGCCGAAGGCCGGTTCCTCTCAAATTACAGGCTCGCTATCGCTCGCCAGGAAAAAATCGACACCTAAATGGCACGAAAGTTCTTAAAATTGACCGAAATGGGTCGAAAGTTCTTAAAATCGCCAAACTAAAGGGGGCGAGCGTCTTAAAATCTAAAAACCAATGGGGCTAAACATGAGAAAGAAAGGGGTCCAGAAAAAATCCCTCCAGTGGAAATCTCCCCTTAAACTATTGAAGAGAAGCTTAATATTGTGGATACCAATGTATGTTGAAGCTATGCACTGCTGTGTTTATGCACTGCTTAACGGTAGTTGATTGTTTTTGTTGGTGTCGTAAATGTTATGCAATTAAATTTTTTTTTTTTTTTTTTGCTTGTGAATACAAGCATCTTCTTAAACCGAGTGAAATGGCATGGCAGTGGCTTGTATGGAACTTAACCTTCTCCGACATATGACGTAATTTTGAGCCGATTAGGGATACTTTAAAGCCTTTGTTACCATCAGGGGTATTTAGAAACCTTTAGTTTAGTTACTTCAACCTCTGCAGTTGTCTTTGAGTTAGCTGTGGGCAGAAAACTAATTTTGGTGAGGTAATTATAAGAGTGAGAGAACTCTATTTCTTATTGCTAATCTGGCAACCTCTGTGTCATATGAGTCTGAAGGGGTTAAGATACCATCGAATAAAAATTATATTTCAACCAAGCTGAATCTATCAGCATACAGTAAATTATATAGAGCGATCTAATGTTGGTTATTTGACATTTCCCTGTTTTCTTAAATATAAACTGTCTTCGTGGTGCAATGCATAAGTGTGTTGATTTTCGGTGTGAGCATCCTAGGTTCGAATCCCCGGACTGCCACATGTGTTTGTTAATTTCATTAATCGAGTTTAGGAGTAAAGTTGGTTGGTGGAGAGAACATAATGATATAATGAGTTTATCACTATCAATATACCAATAATGTGTATCAGTAACGGTATTAAGGACGTTTTTCCATAACCAAGAAATTTACGATGTATCTTTTTGATATATTCGTATTTCAGGGGGGTCACCGGCTTTTTTGTTTAGCTTTCTCTCCTTTTCTCTCTTTCCCTGGCTTGTATCCATTCGGCCCCATTGAGCCATCTGTTTTAAGACGTTTATCCCCATCCAGGTGTCGATTTCTTCCTGGCGAGCGATAGCGAGTCAGCATTGAATGGAGAAATCCGGCTTGGCCGGAGAAATGTTTCTATCGAAAAATGTACAAAATTAGCTTGCTGTCAAAAAAAAAATATATATATGCTGGCTCGCTACCGCTCGCCAGTAAAATATTGACACCTGGATGGGGGTAAACGTCTTAAAACAGTAGGCTGAAAGTGGCCGAATGGATACAAGCCAAAGAGAGAGGGAGAGAAAGAGAAAACAAAATCGAGGTGGGCTCCCTGGAGCAGGTGTAAAATAAATGCCAGATGTGAGCCAGTCTCTGAATCTCCTGACACCAAGATGCATACCTCTGACACACGTCCATGTAAGCCCTCTCCCTGTGTGCGGTACTGCCTCACGCACACACATGTACACCTAGGTACTGCCACACGCCTGTACGTAACTCGCGCGCCTGAATCAGTGTGTGTGTGTGTGTATGTGTGTGTATGTGTGTGTGTATGTTTGTGTGTATATTTGTATTTGTGTGTGTGTGTATGTAGTGAACGTGTGGATGTGCGGATATGAGTGTGTTTGTGTAAGTGTGTGTGTCTTAGTGCATGTGTTATTATGTGTGTGTGTGTGTTTGTTTGTATGTGTTATTGTGCGTGCATCTGTATTAGCATGTGTGTGTTAGTATGTACTGTATATGTGTGTGTGTTAGTGTGTGATATTGTGTGTTTGAGTGTTCGTCTACGAATATATATGCGTGTGTTTGGATGTGCGTTTATGAATGTGTGTGTGAGTGGGTGTGTGCGTTTACAAGCTTGTGTGTGTGTTGGAGTTTTCAAGTGTGTGTGTGTGTGTGTGTGTGTGTGTGTGTGTGTGTGTGTGTGTGTGTGTGTGTGTGTGTGTGTGTGTGTGTGTGTGCGGCAGTGACCTCCGGGATCAGCGGTGCGTGGCGTACAAAGAACCGGAGGCGGCGGCGGTGGTGGTGGTGGCGTCCGTAAGCCCGTACGTACGTTCGTAGTAGGCCCGTTGGCATTCGTTCACTTCCAGGGCTGTCCGTGGTGGTGGTGGTGGCGGCTGAGCGATGGTTTGTGAGAGAGAAAAAGAAAGGAGCGATGGAAGAAGGAGAGAAAGAAGGAAAGAAAGGAGAGAGAGAGAGAGAGAGAGAGAGAGAGAGAGAACACAATATATGGATATAAAATTTAAAGAAAGAAGGAAAGCGAGAGAGAGAGAGAGAGAGAGAGAGAGAGAGAGAGAGAGAGAGAGAACACAAAGATGGATATAAAATGGAAAGAAAGAACGAAAGCGAGAGAGAGAGAGAGAGAGAGAGAGAGAGAGAGAGAGAGAGAGAGAGAGAACACAAAGATGGATATAAAATGGAAAGAAAGAAGGAAAGAGAGAGAGAGTAGTACAAAGGAGTACAAAGGAAATCAAGCAACAACAGATCTAGTGACCCTTCTAGGTTGCTTGTCCTCCAAAACACTGAGGATCAAGTGTCCAAACAGTGGTTTAGAAATTTGTTCGTAAATTTCTCGGTCAGTTTGCACTGATTGAGCTGGAGGTCTGTATATTAATGCAAGTATTATTTTGGTACCTTTATTATTCTTTATTAGCACAAAAGATGCGTCGACGTTCACAATTTGAGGTTTTGACAAGAGGGTAGGGTTAAGACTTTCTTAAGAGAGAGAGAGAGAGAGAGAGAGAGAGAGAGAGAGAGAGTGAGAGAGAGAGAGAGAGAGAGAGAGAGAGAGAGAGAGAGAGATATAGAGTAGAGATAGAGAGGAGAGCTAGGAGAGAGATAGAGAGGGAGAGAGGGAGAGAGATGAGCGAGAGATATAGAGAAGAGAGAGAGAGGAGAGAGAGAAGAATATCAGAGACTAAACCAACAACCAAGCCTCCTTCTGGTGTGGCGAAGGACTACACGTAATTACTGTGTACTGGAACTCTCAACCCAGGCTGTTATTCCAGTGTTTATGTTATTAAAGATGTTGTAATGTAGGGTATTAACTCTCTCTCTCTCTCCTCTGCTCTCCTCCTCATCTCCTCTCTCCTCGCTCCTCCTCTCCGTACATCCATCTCTCTCTCTTCATTATCCTCCTCTCTCTCTCTCTCTCTCTCTCTCTCTCTCTCTCACACACACACACACAACCCAGCCTGTTATTCCAGTGTTTATGTTATTAAAGATGTTGTAATGTAGGGTATTAACTCTCTCTCTCTCTCTCTCTCCAGTCTCCTCTCCAATAACTCTTCGTCTCCTCACACCCCAGCCTGATTATTCCATTTTTCGTTTTAAAGAGGTTGTCGGTAGGGTGTATTCTCCTCTCATAATCTCTCCCCTCTCTCTCCCAACCTCTCTCTTCATCCTCGCTCCTCTCCTCCTCTCCTCCTCCTCTCTCTCTCCATCTCTCTCTCTCTCCAAACCTCCCGTGTCCTCCACCTACTCAAAGTCTTCTCCTTCATCATTCCCAAGAACTCTCCACCTTCTCCTCTTCTCCTCAACTCCTCTCTCTCCTCACTCTCGCTCCACCAGATTCCTCCTCTTCTCTTCGTCTCTCCCTCTCCATGTCGCTCCTCTCGCACTCTCTCTTAGAACTATTTTCAGGCAACTATTCTGTGATATGTAACAAATGCAAAGCACATGAGGCATGATAATTCCTTTGTATATCTTATCGCTTGTATCAAATGTGTTTGTGTATGTTTGTGTGTGTGTTTCATATTTCATAATTACATGAATATGATGTATGCGATGTTTTGTATTCATAACAAATGTATCAACGTTCTGGGTTCGATTATATTGGTACAGTATATATTATGTAACATATTGCTATGTCACTGTTTAACATACCGGGTAAATCTAAAAGTGGGTAGACTGATTCAAACTTTATGTGTCCAGGGATTTTCACCCAAATGTACTTTGAATTTGGCTCCGTCACTTTTGGCTTTGTGTGGTTTTTTTTTTTTTTTTTTGGGGGGGGGGACACTCATTAGAAACACCCTGCCTTTTGTCTTATTCATAACAATAGGAAAAGAGAGAAGAACATATAGATAGGTGAGCTTTACCCCATTGTTCCTCTCTACCCTTTGCAACCTGAGATGGATGTATTAGCCAGCCACATGTACAGTTGCGCTAATAAGTCATGTCTCGGCACCGATTATGTTTTGATCAATAATTGGTACCAGCAATATTTACACATGCTTTTTTTTTTTTTTTTTTTTGGAGTGAGATATACCAACATGTTCCTACACTTACCCACCCTATTCATCATCTGACAGACATTAATACAGCATAGAGCGAGCCAAACGTAATGACAGCTGGGACATGATATTAGCGCGACTGTACAGGGGCCTCTGCATATTATCCACATAATATTTTCTATTTTTTAAAGTTTGTAACATAAGATGAAATCGAAAGTGGGAAGATTAAATTAGACGGGTAACTTTAATCGCTGAAGTCTACGGGTTTTAATTGCCACTTTATGGTTGTGATTCCCTGTTTAAGGAGGGTGACGTGTTTTTGTTCTGTCCTTTTCTATCTTTCTCTGGCTTGTATCCATTTGGCCCCATTCAGCCTACTGTTTTAAGACGTTTATCCCCATCCAGGTGTCAATTTTTTACTGGTGAGCGGTAGCGAGCCAGTATATTTTGCATTTTTGTTTGGCAGCAGGCTAAATTTGTACATTTTTCGATAGAAAAATTTCTCCGGCGAAGCCGGATTTCTTTATGTAATGCTGGCTCGCTTTCGCTCGCCAGGAAGAAATCGACACCTAGATGGGGATAAACGTCTTAAAATAGTAGGCTGAATGGGGCCGAATGGATACAGGCCAGAGAAAGAGAGAAAAGGACAGAAATAACAAAAAGCAGGTCACCCCCCCTTAAGGAGACAGTGGCTCTATTTTTACTCTATCAATTAATTTATTAATTTATGGTTCAATATTGGCCTAGGTGGTTATAATTCTTACCTAATATCAATAGTCATAATTTAATTTAGATTTTTAATTATTTACTGTACCTATGGCTTTACGAAAACACACACACACACACACACACACACACACACACACACACACACACACACACACACACACACACACACACTATTTTTCAATTCACTATTACATTA